>JAWRVZ010000116.1:2025000-2127500 GCA_037043235.1 Rhodeus uyekii
ATTAGGTGGTTGGGAAACATTCTGTACCCTCTATTAGACGTGACTGCGACTGAAATCCAATATGTTATAAAGTTAATTTTCCGTAACCATTTAGTCGGTCTCCTCTGTAGACGAACAGAAAACACCTTTATGCTGTTTACTGGACATGGCTGAGCTGCTCAAACAGTTCAAATCCCACTCAATCAGAGTTATTCAACCCTTTTCTGTTTTATATCAGTATCCCGTAGGTCTAATGTAGCCTTTTTATGTTAATGGCCTCCTTCTGAATCCGTTCAAGCGTGTCCACAGTATCAAACTCACTCTCCCGCCAACCTCCTATCTCAGAGACGTGTTTCCATGGTAACAGTGGGCAGGATTGAGTTATGTATCAAAATAATTTTTCTGACCCACAGGTATTTTCATCGTCATACTTGGCAAAACACAGCAGTAGGAGTCTGCCATTAACATTGTTGCCCGCATTAAAAAGGACAAGTACGATCGAAAGAACAAATATAATTTTGGTTATGCTGAAATTCTGTATGGCTTTCAAATTCAACCCCTTTCAAGTATTTTATAGTGCTATCTCTCTTAATGCAAATATAGAACAATTTAATTAATTCAAAACATGGAACATACTCTGCCATTCAAAAGTTTATAGGTAGTATGATTTTTTTTTTGAAGAAGAAGAAAAAGGAAAAATCTGGGTTTTCACAAAAACATGCAACATTTGGCTGAAATTTATAATAAGAAATATTTCAAACCAGCATATAATTTGTGAAGAATCATGTGACACTGAATACTGGAGTAATGATGCTGAAAATTCAGCTTTGATCATAGGAATAAATTATACAAATTAAAATAGAAAACAGTTATTCTAATTTGTAATATTTTTTTTATATTTACTGTATAAAAAAAAAATAAAAAAAATGTTTTATATATTTGAATCCAGGAACAGGAGAATTAAGTTAGAAAACAATAAAACAGAGGAACATTCATTAAATTCTATTTATCTCAAAATATGAATTTTGATTTTAAAAAGATCAACAAAAACAGTTCAATATTTACTTTCTGAAAGCCAGTTTTCTTGATTAAATTGTAATACCATTATCTGTCAGAATACTCAGTTTTGATTGGCTGGAAGCTGCGCAATAAAACCGTAAAAATGCACACATAGTTCCAAGTCAGTTTAATCAAATGTTCTATATTAAAGGCAGGGTGGGCAATTAGTTCAAGAAACATTTTTTATATGCTGGTTGAAATTCTCTTCACAGCCTGATAGCAAGTGATCACTAAGTTAAGTAGACTAAATTAGTCTCGTCCGTGGAAGGTGTAGGAGCCGAAAATGTTTGTCCAATCATTGCATTGGGTCCTACCCGCCCCTAGACCTTTTAAAGTTATTACAATACATTATAAATGTAGCAAATAGCTACTGAATCACGACTACATTATATTCTCAGGAATGAGGGTAACATCGCTGATTTTGAAGCAATTAGAGAGAACAGACACCGGTAATTCTCTTCTCTCTCGCTCCACAATGCATGTAAATTAACGCTCATTCATTCATTCAATTAATTGTAATCTTACACACTACTTTACCTCTGTGCCTAAATTCAAAGGAGGCAATATGCTAGATCTAACTAGTCGTAACTGACAAAATTATCTGCATTGAGTGGTTCTTTGCCTCCATGCCAGGCTTTAAAATCTTTACATGCACATCTACCTGTGGATCATCCTTTACTATCTACTATCTTCAGGCACCACTCAGATCCCAAATACACAAACCGCTTGTATAAAATAATAGATTAAAAACACAGTGAATGAATGCATTTAATTAAGAAGACTGATTAAATATTGATAGAATAACAGTCATTAGTAAATTTCATTTCAAACTCATTAATAAACCCAACCGGAAAGCATAATAAAAAACAGAAGGCACTATAAATTCACTCTTAGGAAGTTTATGAGACGAGACATACTAGATGGTTTCAAAGCAAAAATGTGCTGCTCATACTTTTGAAATGATTATGTGAACTCGTCTGTAAAAGTGTCTAAAACATCTGGACAAACTGGATAGTTATGCATTACTAACGTGGAGTTTTCCACATGCACAAAGTTCCTTTCTGGAATCCTTGCACATCTCCTTCAAAAGGTTTAATGTTGGTGTAACAAGATTAATAAGCATTTACTCAGTATTTATGTATAGTAAAAACCAGACAAAAATACAAACAAAATGACGACTCTGTAAGTGTACGTACAAAATAAATAAATCTTTATTAATGATTTGCAATAAAGATTATCCCTCATGCATCCCAGGCGGAAAGGGAACACTTTCCCTTAGTCTCAAATCAATTAGTATTACAGTTCATTTAATCTTAGACAATAACAAAAACGCTTTCACACTGAGGAAAATGAAGTTGAACACTTTAATCCAGAAGACAGCAGATTTGACAGACTTTCACTGCTATCTTTAAGAATAAAAAAATATTTAAAAAGCGTGCTAGTGTGTGTGTGTGTGTGTATAAAGAGAATTTAGTGCTTTTTCTTCTCACAGGACAAAATGAATGTTTATGAATGTGCTCCGAAGGATTAAGTGTCTTATCTATACATACAGTATGTGATAGACCATCAACAGGAAATGAAGACAGCTATGTGCTTTCTGAGTAGAACAGTAGTTGTGATTGGTCAGTTCAAGTTTGAGCGAAAAAAGTGAAATGTATTGCACAGTTAGTTCCTCACAGAGGCTGAATTAGAAAACGAGTCTGATTACAGTAGACATTTTTGTCCTAGACAAAGACACTAACACGGAAAACTCCCACAATCACCCACAAGTCTTTTCAACTGCTGCAAACATTCGACAAGACCTGCATCACATACTTAAATACATCCCAAAAGATTCATTACATTTCTGTAATATGTACCAGACGGATGCCACAATAAGCCAAGCGCCCTTTGCGGATTAGGACAAGAATCTGGACTTAACCGCATCAACAGATTCGACAGGCCAGAAGCACTGGACTCTGGAAGGGCTTCACAGACAGAACCAGAAAGAAGTGCTGGAAGGGCCGTTCTCAGTGCAAAGCTTTAACCAGTGTTCATTGCGACTATTTCACAGGATTTACTTCTTCGCCTGCAGAGGGAAACAAAACAGTGATATTGACTGAAACTGTAACCTATTGCCTTCTAAAGCGTATACTCTGAAGAGCAGAAAAAAACAGTTTCAATTATATTATATCTCGGTTTTTAATTACAATGTATTCTGATTGACCTTCTATGTGAACAATATATGCAATGCCAAACAGATTTTTATTTGAAGACATGCTTGCTTATAATGTCTTAAAGCATTAGTTCAGCCAAACATTTAAATGATCCCATCATTTACTCAATCTTAAGTCTTGGTTTATATGACTCTCTTCTTAAAATCTTGATGTTTGGGGACTTAATGTTAATATTTAAACGCATATATGCGCGCACACACACACATACATACGTGTGTGTGTGTGTGTGTGTGTGTGTGTGCGTATATACTGTGTATACATAACTTTTAGCCAGGCTGTCATACAAAGAAATTATGAACGCAATCGAAAACAATTAAATATTAATGACATATAAGGATGTATATTAAAAAAATAGTATTAAATATAATATTAATGAATCTTTGTTGTAGTTAATGTTTGCTTTTTCTTTTTAGTTTTCCTATGCATTTTTTTGGCATATTAAATTAAAACCTGTAGCTTGCATTTATACCTCAATACACACACACATGCATACATACACAATATGCTATATACAATATATAGTGATGAAAATCTATTTCAAATAATGCAAAAAAAAATTACTGCAGCTTTTGGTGAGCATAAGAGACGTCTTTAAAAAAAACAAAAAAAAAACATTGACAAACATTTCACCTTCAATTAATTTCTAGGAAAGGGAAATACAGTGATCCCTCGTTTATCGCGGTTAATGTGGACCGGAACCCCCGCGATAGGTGAAAATCCACGAAGTAGGATCAGCCAATCAGCTCACGGGATACATCCACTCGTGCTCTCATTGGTTGATCTCGCGCCGGGAACCAATCACGTGTCTTGTCTGAGTGCCCGTGGGTGTATACAAAGCCTCTGAGAGAGTTTCTCTCTTTGTCTGGCATCCTCGGAAACCGTTTCTCTCCCTTATCACGATAAAACAACGCTGCTTTCCGCAATACGGCTGCCGATATGGCAGTATTTTTTATTTTTCAGTGAATAAATTAAAAAAATCCGCGATGCACTGAGGCAGCGAAACTTGAACCGCGAAGTGGCGAGGGATTACTGTACATCTCTTCCCGTTACCTTCTGGATGAAGAGTTTAAGCATTAACAGGTCTGTATTGAGCATAATGTGATCCTTCAAACTAACCTCCATCCTTTGTTGTGATGCTTACACAGGGGGCTTCCTGGCTGGGAGAGGAGATCTATGTGGCGACACGGCGGCCAGAAGCTCGTTCACAATCTCCTGCCTGATTTCATGAGCGATGCTTTCTTTAATCTGAAGAGGATGCAAAAGAAATTTTCTTTCATCTGAAACTTACCGCAACAGATTTCAAAGAGACTTAATGCAATTAACATTAAGTATGTAAAACATGCACAAGGTGCACACATTTGCATTGGTCCTGGATATGAGAGGTACGGTATGTAAATATGGTAGCTTGTTACTAGTAAATCAACCATTTTTATTCAGAAAATAGCAAAATATCGTACTACTCTTGTGAAAAATATAGCTAAATTACAACTTTTAGTTACTTTCCAACACTGTATGAGAAAACATTTGCAAATCTGTCTTACAGCAACTGACAATGATGTTAAACGATTTGAAGAGTTTTTTTGTTTGTTTCTCTCAAGAACTGGCAGTACTGTGAAGTGTCAAATACATTTTGACACGCCGATGAGGAACATCAGGTCTTGCCAGGCTCTTACATCAGTCCACAGACCTTGAAATTACCCAGGTGACTACAAGGAACCACTTCAGTTCAAGTTTCTCTTAGAAGCATGGACCATCATGACAGACTTGGAAATCAGTCTAAACTGATGCATGATATTTCATGAGCAACTCTGTCAATCAACGGTGCCAAAGACAGTCAGATACGCTTTTTCCAATTTCTTTCGAGATGTGGACTGAAAACACATTCTGCTGTTGGGTCTCTATATTCTCTGGCAGAATCTGACAGAATGTCTAACACGTCTCTCTGGTGTTCTCAATTCTGATTGGTGTTTGAGAGTATTTGAGGCCAATACTTTTTTTTATGCCATCTCTCTCTCGTTTCATTGGTTGGTAATTGTTGCGAAAGATGACACAGTTACCAACCAATGAAACGAGAGAGAGAGATGATATAAAATAAGTGTTGGCCTCAAATACTGCTACTATTGACGTTGTCAACAGGAAATAGCTGACTTCGAAATGTCACAACTGACCAATCAGAATCAAGCGCTTTAGAGAGCCGTTTAATAAGAAATATCTCACAGCTAAACGCCATGATTGGAATTATTGAAAAACGTAAGATAAAAACAGAGAAGTTCTGTATTAATCGTAGGCCTACGGAAATATTGTTTAAGTGTTCTTGTTGCTAGATCAATTTTGTTCACTATAATGGATAATAAACAGACACGATTTGAAAACTGTTTCTTCTCAAATTAATATTTCAAATAACCCTTCAATCTTATCTTGTTTGAACTTGTATGTTGGCAGTTATTTTTAGTATCATATTATAGTTTATATTAATATTTTGAATTACTATTTTCTTTTTCTTTTCACCTTCATTTTTCTAAGCTTTGTGATGTCTGTAGTTTTATTCATTCCAGGATTAGTTTATTTTAGCACATGAAGTTAAATGCATTTAAAATAAGAAATGCTGTCCTGATAACTAGTTAAAGTTTTTTTTTTTATTTGTCAGGTAATATTTACTTTATTTTAAGCAACAATCATGTTTTTTTTTTTATGTTAACTATAATAACCCTGGCGTAAAGATACTTGAGGAACAGTTTTTCTTTGCAGAAGCTTTGTGTTTAATGAATTAATAAAATGTTTGAACAAATCAATATTTGAAAGAATTTTTGAGCTGAAACTTCAGACACAATCTAGGGATGCCTGAGATTTACTGGTATATTACATCTTGCAAAAGGAGGCATAACAGTAAAAGTTCTGTCACCTCCTGTATAAGATGTTGCAGGTCACCATTCCCTCCACTTCTACTCCTCCAGTCTGTGGGACTGCAGTCCTCTGTCGTCCTGCTCCTGCGACCATCCAGTGACGACTCGTCCTCATCTCTGCCGAACTCCAAAGAAGTAGAAGTCAGACTCGGCTCCATCCTTTCTGGAGACACAGGCCGAAGATCCTCCATTCCAGGCCGTGGAGGGACAGTGGGTGTGAGGTTGAGGGTGGCCCGGTAAACGCTGCCTCTTTGAGGGGAAGGAGAGCAAGACTCGAGTGTTCGGTTGAATCTGCCAGGGCTGGACGCTCTGGATGAGTGGCCTGAACTGAGTGTGGCAGCCTCGTATCCCAGCTCAGACTGAAGGTACAGCTGCTCCTTTAGGAGGTCGGTCACCTTTACATTCACATAGGAAGAGGAAACAGAGCAGAATAAGGCATGGAGAGGATATCGGATAGAGCACCCTGTAACATGAGAATAAGCCACTCACCGGCTCCATGGCCCGCAGGGCTGAAGAATTAGATAGGCTTTCCATGCTGTGACCACTCTGCATGCCCTGTGACACACACATGTGTTACTAAACTACTGGTTGAGCTTTCCTGTAGCTCAACCAGTAGAGCATTGGTGTTTGCAACACCAATTCCCAAATAATGGGTTCGATTAGAATGTCAGTGTGTGCCTTGAATGCAATATAAGTCGCTTTGAATAAACGTGTCTGCCAAATGCATAGATGTAAAATTAAAATGTACTAAAGAGTCAAAAAATACACATGTACCACCGTTCAAAAGTTTGGGGTCAGTACGATTTTTATTTTTTTATGCTTTTGAAAAGTTTTTGCTCAAAAAAAGCTGCATTTGTGAGATCCCAATTAAACTAAAACTAATATTGAGAAATTTAATTGAATATATTTTAAGTTTATTTCTTTAATGGCAAAGCTGAATTTTCAGCATCATTACTCATCAATCTTCATTGTCACCTGATCCTTCAGAAATGATTCTAATATGATGATTTGCTGCTTAAGAAATATTTCTTAATATTATCAATGTTTAAAACAGTGGTGGTGCTTCATATGTCTGAGGAAAATGGGATGTGTTTTTGTTTTAGGATTCTCTGATTAATAGAAAGCAAAAAAACAACAACAAAAAAACAGCAATTATTTGAAATAATATTAAATGGCTTTACTGTCAGTGTTGATCAATAATAAGAAATCTTACAAACCCCAAACTTTTGAACAGCAGTGGATATAAAACATTCCCACATTTCAGACATTTCAAAAAAGAAAAGAAAAGCTAAGCATATTTATGTTTATGATCAAAATATCAGGTTCAATGAAATTCACATGTAGACTTATTCTGTACTTCCAATAATAAAAAAGAGAAATGCATGTTTGTTTTTATTATCTGCTAACATACTTTAGGTAAAGTATTTAAAGCAGAAAGGTCTAAGCTATGACAGCATAATTGATCATTTCTGATGAGGCAGGTGCAGTTGCATCCACTGACCATATGGTGGCGGTATAAGCTGCTGTGCTGGGAGCTGCTGCGCATCTCTTCATTCAGAGACAGCAGGCGATCTTCCAGCTGCAGCTCCAGCTCCTGAAGCTCCTGCCTGACTGCAGTCCGGAGCGTTTGGAGTTGTTCCGCCTCCCGCCTGCAACATCACAGGTTTTTCACAGACAGCAAATACTTGGTAAGTAGCTAGTGGAGGTGCAGCGATCAAATTAATTTGAGGTTGATACAGAAAACCATCGGTCAATACGTTCACAACAGTGATAAATCATTAATACGTATGATTCGTTTACATATTTTCTACGATTCGTTTATTGCAATGTCCGCCTTTACTCTCGGTCAAATTGTACAGCTGTTCGGTGCTGAAGGAAATTAACAACATTGTAAAAGCAGAAGTGTGAAATATTACGATTTAAAATAAACTGGTGTTCAATTGTAACATTTTAAAGTATAATTTAATCGCTGTGATGGCAAAGCTGAAATTTTCAGCAGCAATTAGACCTACTCTAGTATTCAGTGTCAGTGTCCCTCAGAAAATGTTCTAATATGCAGATAAATCATTAGCATGTATGATTAATTTGCATTTTAGTGTTCTGTTCCACAAATAATTTAGGGGCTTTCTCTCTGTAAAACTGCAGTCATTCAGTAATATGTTTTACAATTGATTGATTTATTTATTTATTTAAAGACTTCCTGGTGTCCGTCGGGCCCTAGTTTTAAAAAACCAGTACATCTCACAGTGTGTAAGATCAGAGGGTGATTTGGTTCCCCACCTCTCATCTAGACTAAGATGCTGGTAGACCAAAGACTGCTGTCTCATGAGAGCCAGTTCCAGATCCATCATCTGAGTCCGGAAGACGTTCAGACTCCTGCGCCGCATCTGGAGCTCCTGCAGCAGACAGCAAGTTGGTAGGGACATAAATACTACCCCCAAAAAACTCTTGCACAAGCCATATGACTATATCAATTTCATAAGAGGCTTATACTGATGCAACTCAGTTTTATGAAAATGAACTAGCATGCGACGACTTCCTCTTTGGGAAATGATGTACCTCATAAAGCAGTTGGACAGAGCATGGTGTACTGATTCTGTCAATGGGTGTGTCCCCTCCATGCACGGATGAGCTCTGCCAACAAAACCACAGATCAGTTATGACTTATGAGTCACGCAGGGAATACATGTATAAACTGAGCCCGGGATAATGCAGCATGCTGACTCGGCTGAATATTTGCATTTAGGGAGGATTTCGTAAGAAACCGGAACAAACTTCCTTGTTCTACTTTGTAGATATAGAAAACCATGTGTTAAACAAAACACTTATTACAGGTCACAGGCTACATACATTCACATGATGTGTTTTATATATATACACACACACACACACACACACACACACACACACACACACATTTCCATCATGACAACTTCAACTATTTCAACCAGCATTTATTGGCACGGGTCATGGAATATACATAGGTTTGATTTTGCTGGATGAAATTTGCTGCTCCTGAGACAATACAAAATGTGTTTAATAAAATTAAAAAACACACACACAAAAAAAGTACTTCTGACTGGCAGGTGCCACAGCATTGATATAACTAACAAACTCACACACAAACCTCAGTGCTTAGAAACACTGCTTAATAAGATGTTCTTTCTCATCTAGACTTGTTTGGGACTTGTTTGACATTTCCTTATCACCATCCTAAAGTTCAGCCCATGCAAATACATCATGTATATGTCATTTAAAAGTGTTACATCATAACCTCACTAAGCTAACCTACACTCACCTAAAGGATTATTAGGAACAGCATACTAATACTGTGTTTGACCCCCTTTCACCTCCAGAGCTGCCTTAATTCTTCATGGCATTGATTCAACAAGGTGCTGAAAGCATTCTTTACAAATGTTGGCCCATATTGATAGGACAGCATCTTGCAGTTGATGGATGCACATCCAGGGCATGAAGCTCCCGTTCCACCACATCCCAAAGATGCTCTATTGGGATGAGATCTGATGACTGTATGGGGCCATTTTCGAGCTTTGTGACATGGTGCATTATACTGTTGGAAGTAGCCATCAAAGTATGGGAACATGGTGGTCATAAAGCAATGAAAAAATGCTCAGGTAGGCCGTGGCATTTAAACGATGCCCAATTGGCTAAGAAAACATCCCCCACACCATTACACCACCACCACCAGCCTGCACTGTGGTAACTAGGCATGATGGATCAATGTTCTCGTTCTGTTTATGCCAAATTCTGAATCTGCCATCTGAATGTCTCAACAGAAATCGAAACTTATCAGACCAGGCAACATTTTTCCAGTCTTCAACTGTCCAATTTTGGTGAGCTGGTGCAAATTGTAGCCTCTTTTTCCTATTTGTAGTGGAGATGAGTGGTACCCGGTGGGGTCTTCTGCTGTTATAGCCCATCCGCCCTTAAGGTTGTGCTTGTTGTGGCTTCACAAATGCTTTGCTGCACACCTCGGTTGTAACGAGTGGTTATTTCAGTCAAAGTTGCTCTTCTATCAGCTTGAATCAGTTGGCCCATGACCTCTGACCTCTAGCATCAACAAGGCATTTTCGCCCACAGGACTGCCGCATACTGGATGTTTTTCCCTGTTTACACCATTCTTTGTAAACCCTAGAAACGGTTGTGCGTGAAAATTACAGTAACTGAGCAGATTGTGAAATACTCAGACCGGCCCGTCTGGCACCAACAACCATGCCACGCTCAAAATTGCTTAAATCACCTTTCTTTCCCATTCTGACATTCAGTTTGGAGTTCAGGAGAATGTCTTCACCAGGACCAATCCCTAAGTTCATTGAAGCAACTGCCATGTGATTGGTTGATTAGATAATTGCATTAATGAGAAATTGAACAGGTGTTCCTAATAATCCTTTAGGTGAGTGTACTTCTACCATCAAATAGTGTATACATCATAACAATCTAAGACACTAATAACAGTTACTAATTAGTCCTTGTCAAGTGCAGCCTTATTAATAATCAGGTTTACCATAGTTTAAGACAGTTCAGATATAAAATCATATCAGGTCATGTAACATACAATTATACACAAAGAATTTGAGCAGTTCTCACCTGACCAAGGTTCTGCATTGTCCCACGTATGTCGTGGAGGACCCTCCTGAGTTGCATTTCTGTGCTGCCCATCGCAGGGGTGGGTGCCGGAGGTGTCTCAAAGGAAAAAGGGTAGGGGGGAGACGAATAATATGGATGACTGTAGGGAGCACCGGGATGATGTGGAGAATTGTTGTATCCCAAAGTGTAGGGGGCACTGTGTGACTGCCCAAAAGGGACGTGAGTTTGGTACGGGCTCCCGTGGATGTTCAATGAAGGGCTGTAGGGAGCTCCCTGAGAAACATTATAAGGTGAACAGAATGGGTTGCATGGTGTGCTGTGCGGATGTGCATAATGTATATTGTGCTGGGCTGTAAAAGGCACCCCCTGTGGAGGAGTAAATGTATTGCTCTGAAGTGGCGGGACGGGAGTGTGGTGGGGAAATCTGGTAGGGTGCGAGAAGTTGTATGCCACTCCATGTTGTGGAGAGTAGAAGGTCCCCTGAGGAGGAGGAGGAGGAGGATGAGGGTGGGCCAGACCTGCATAATGAGAAAGGTTTGGGACGCTACATGTGCTCCAGGCTGGACCTTCACCCAGGGGCCTCTGTTGCCAATCGGCAGGGACACTATAAAGTGAGCTGGAAGAACGAGCCAGATGTTGGGGTATGTTAAGAAAGTGTGGTGGTGGTGTTCCCCTATCCGTTAGTGATCCACCAGCTGGAGCAGAATTCAAGAGAGTAGATTGTCTTCCTGCATGATCAATTTCGTCTTCTTCCATGATGGAATCCACTTCTTCCCGGTCATTGCGATTCTCCTCGTTGTAGCGGTATGAATATGAGGGTGGGGTACAGTGCTTGACCGAACCCTTTCCGAGTTGGATGCGCAGTGAGGTGACCACTCGAGCCGGGCTAAGCGAAGACGATGGGAGGGAGCTAGATCTTTTTAAAGGATTCCTCTCCAAGCTATCCTTCAGCAAGTCCTTGTCCCTCACCCACACTCGGCCAGGACGTTCCTCATCCATTGACGATGACCTTTGATGGGCTGTGTGGAGGGCCATCTGCCTCCTTTGAGCCGTGGGGTGGCATTGCTCAAGATCTGAAGACTCTGGTCCGGTGGATGGATGTAGATCTTCAAAAGGCTGGGATGTGTTGTCCTCATGAGTTACAGTCAAGATGGACTCTGTCGTGGGATCTAGCATTGTTATCAAATCCACGTCTGGAGAGTCTGTGGTGGGTTTTTGCACTATATTGGAATCGGACTCGACTATGGAAGCCCTATCAGAGTCAGGAGAAAGGAGTGGTCCATTGGAGCTAATATTGTCAGAGTTTGGATTGGGAATCTGGAGGCTGGTGATCTCAGGGACTTCTCGGTTGGCTCCACTAGATGTGCCACTGGGCAGAGGATGGGTATCCCTGCCCAGCAATCTTTCAAAGTTGGGGTACTCCAATGCTACTGGCGTGCTGACTTCTCCTGCATGCGACGTCACTGTAGTTTCACTGTCACAGCTGTCTGAGCTGTCCAGTACCTAAAAAAAAGAAAGAAGAGAAGTTTCACTTCCATTATCCAAGGAAGAACTGATTCTTAAGAGAAAACTGATTCTGACACATTGTAGCTTCAAAATCTTTAACCTCCTGGAATCCAGCAATTAATTATTGTCCTCATTTATGTTTTGTGAATTTCAGAGAGAATGCACATGGAACAAATTTAAATTCTGGTGCATCTTAAAGAGGACATTCAATAGGACAATCAATAGAGATCAACCAGTTGACTGGCTATCAACTGGACCCGATCTCACAGTCCTGATTGAAAACTAGTTGAATGGTGCATCTCTACTTAAAAAGCCTTCTAAATCTTAGTATTGGTTTATTTTTGTTCCGGACTACACTGCAATAATTTCCCAAAATGTGATTTGTGTGGAAATATTACATCTGAAAACAGGAAATTGACACAGACCAGAGACAGGACACGCCGAAGACGGACGCAAAAGAGAGCAGTTATGCCAACAAAGAAAATTCTGTACAGGTACAACAAGCTCAATGTTTGCGATACTCAAAATATTTAAACATTTTTTTAAATTACTTGAAATTTACTGCATTTAGTGCAGTAATTTAATGCATCTCTGAAGGCAACTGACTGTCTTCAGAAAAGTTTCGCATTTGCATTTCGCAGTTTGGCATTTTCTTTTCCTCTACCACTCTTTCCACCGCTCTTAATTGAAAGAGTGTTTAGAATCACAGCGCTAAACAGAAAAATGCGATATCTCGGCTCTTCCATAAGCGCCACCTACTGTCCGAAAGGCAATTAGCATTTTTATTTAGTACATCTGCTGTTTTTATTTTGTGCAGGCATGTTTAATGTATCATAACTCCACAAATCTCTAGTCAGACCATTCTGTTTTTGTCTTAAATTCTGAAATAATACTAAACATGAAAAAAAAGAGGGAAAAACACTTCTCATGCTTAACATGTTTGTTTGGATTGTGATTCTTTTGTAAAAAACGAGTGTACATAGTTGTTACAAGTGTACATACATACATAAATATATATATACACACACACATATATATATATATATATATGTATGTGTGTATGTGTGTATATATATATATACATAGTGTATATGTGTGTGTGTGTGTGTGTATATATATATATATATATATATATATATATATATATATATATATATATATACACACACACACATATACATACATATATATATAAACATTTTTATGACGTCATTGCAAATTAAATTCACATAAACATGGGCCTGACAAACATAGGTCCGAGGAGGATTACACTCTTTGTATTGATGGACTGTTGAGAGGCCAGATGGTTATGCCCACGCTCACGTACCTTCAGGTGATTACCCGATCCGTCTGTGGATGGGTCCTCTGCAAACCCACTGCTGTCAGACTGCTGGCTGGCAGTCCTCAATAACCGCTCTGTAGGGGACACAACGTGATCACCGATTTCTTAGAAGTAGAAGACTTAAATTTAAATTTAAAGCCAGTTTATCATTTGTGGTTAGATCTTATCATTTAGGTTCTTTGTGGTGAATGATCCCACATATTTGTCTTTTTTTTCCCATCACTTTTTCACTGTAATACTAACAAATTTGGACATTCAAAATGAAGACATTCACTTAGAACAAAAATGGTAGCATAATGTTGCTCATTATAGAACAATCATAACTCAAACAATTGTTGATCAACAACTTGAATCTAGAACATTCTTCTACACATATGAATAGAAAACGTCTAAGAAATTCTACCACATGAGGGCAGACTTGATCCATACTGTATCTAAAGCTCCATAGGGCTGGGCCACAGGACAGCATGATATAATGCACAGTTATGCTGAGAGCTTGAATAAGAATTTTTTCCTCTGTCTTCTTCAAGGGAAAAAGGGATCAGACATGATCACACGGTCGCTGCGTTCTCAGGAGGAATGAGTCTGAAAGCATTTTTTATCTTCAATTCAATTCTGCCTAAAACGGAAATCTAAATCAAACTGATTATGATGTTGTAAACAATACCATTGCAAAAGTAACTAGGTTTCTTTTATATGATTTATGTTTTGAATGCGTCAAGATTGCATATAGCCTTTGACACTAATACAAATTCAGTTTCCTGGTAGCGTGACTGATAATCGCAGTCTGTTCACACTCACCGCTGCCATCTCGAGACATGCCACCAGGACCAGGAAGAGCCTCATCCTCATTACTCTGCAACTGCAAAGAAATAGATCATTACCATTCTGACAGATTACAACACAGCAGCGTAGTCACACTTGAACATTACAGCAGTTTTACATACTCAAATGATGATGCTCATGAGCCATTGTTAGAAAATGTGGTATGACCAAGGGCCAGCATGTAAAATGACCTGACAAAAGTGACACACAGATAGTCACACCCTGAACTCACTCTATTGGTCGAGCCAATGTTGCTTTATCATGCCGTGTCGGGATGCTCAGTCAAACAGAGCAATAAGAGACGATTCTATCATCATTTACTCACCCTCATGTTGGTAAAAACCTGCAAGTCTTTCTTACTATCTTCAGCAAAACGCACAAAAAAATATATTTTATACATCTCTGGCTTCCAAACATTTGGAACTACTGACTAATTGTACAGACAAAATACAAAATTTGCTTATTCAAACTATCATCTTTTGTGTTTCAAAGAAGAAAAAGTCATACAGGTTTGGAATGACATGAGAGTGAGTAAATGAAGAGCAACATTTTATTAACCCTAACTGTCCCTCCTTTAAGCTGGGAAACGCTTGACTTTTCAAGCATGCAAAAAAATCTAATAAAAGATGCACAAATAAATCAAACCATTATTAACAGTACATATATTATTATTACTAAATCTTTGCTACTAATTAATATTTTATAGCTTATAAAATTTGGACATAATCAGCTCACATGTAATAATCTGTAATAATAATTTTAAATTTAAGCTCTAAAGGCCAATATGGGCAATAGATAACTCTGCGGCAAGTCGGACTTTGTCGGAAGTCGGAATTTTCATCACTAGGGTTTGATGTTGTTTCAAAATGAAACAATTCCTAATTTTAAATCCAACATGGTAAAAAGGAGAAGGAAAAAACAAACAGACACTGTTTTGCTCTAAGCCTTATTGCAAAACATTTCATGCTAAATACCAAAATCCAACAGGTTAAGCAAGCAACTTTTGCCTATGGCTTAAAAATACCAAACTAGCCTAACTAGTATAAATTTGGAACATTGTTAAAGACAAGTAAACACAGTAATTAACAATCAAAATAAACACAACTGAACAAAAATACGACTGAAATAAAAAGATTTATAAGCTTTTCAGGTACAGAAAATGTAAATCAAATGTAAAATAACACTGCACTTCATAAATAAAAAACACATTACAAATATAGTTACACAAGTTATTCAATCAAGAACAGCGAGTGAATTCTCTTTTTTTCGTTTTAACATTATTAAAAAGTGAAGGCAGAAGGAATATTAGACTGCTGTCACTTTAAGAGCTGCACCTATGCTGTTAATTTCTCTTAAAACATAACCGGCTGCGTTTGCGAGGATATTTTGACATTTTCAAATGGAAAAAGAAGCGGAAAAGAGAATTGTGCACCATAACGTATGAGAGGCTTTAGATGTGTGCTTGACTGGTTTAAAGTCATATTAAAATCATCCGATAAAAGGAATCGAAATTTTATTTTTATTAATAGTATCTGATTCCAAAATTTGAATCTATTTTTAATTCTCAACCTTATGTATCACTGGTGAACACTGTCTGCTATTAGGAAATAGTATCATGCTCCAATATAATCAAAGGAAAAACCATAATCCAGAACATCCTCCAGGCGCTCCAAGTTCCCTGCTTATTTTTAGCTTTAAGTGTCTTGACCCTCTACTGTTTTTACAACCAAACACGCACACACACACACACACACAAAATTGCAGAAGCTTGGAGATGATTGTCAGCGTGAGAACTGGACAAGGGAAAGCAGGGAGGATTGTTTTGGTAAAGTGGAAGTAAGAGGAAACTGTACCTCCTCCATTTCAAAGGAGTCTCTAGGCTGGCTGAGCAGGTGGGCTATGTGTGGGTTGGGCAGCAGGTTGGATGGTTCTTTATCTGGGATGGAAGTGATGGTGTTCTGGCACGCATGCTCCTTGAGTTCTGACTCTGACGTGAGGTTATTCTCGTCAGACGCCCGACTGATGCTCACCAGGACCGGGGTTGTGGAGTGATCGCCATTCGTTAACGTAGAGTCCTCGGCCGGAGGTTCTAGGATGGCTCCGTTGAGCGAGGCCTCTGCGATATTTTGCTGGGCCTCCTCGGTCACCGTTGCCAGAGATGAGTCTTTTTTCCTAAAGACTTTCGGCTGTGGCTTGTGCTCTGTATCCGTCAGCCCGTCCCGTTCTTCAGAGTTCACACACTCTGCATTGTCAGCGTCAGGTGCTGAAGGTTGCTTGGCTGCTCCTTCCGTGGCGGAGGCCAGCAGGTTTTGTCTTGTAATGTTCCGTTTTAGAATCTTGGCTACATTCAGAGCGGAATTATTCCTTTTTAACGGAGAAGGTGCTGCAGCCTCTGTGTCGCCATTTCCGATTGTTGAAATTTTTTCCATGGGTCTTCCGGATACTTGAGAGTAGATCTCTGTGAAAACGTTTGCCACCGTAGCCAGCACTTCTGTTTGACGGAATCGACCTACAGGAAAAAGGAAGCGCAAACTTTAAATGATTTAAAACAGAAATAACAGAAAACACTTTACTTTTTGCAATGGTAAAAATAAATGCAATTAAAAATAAATTAATTTGTACATGAATAATAATGCATTATTTTTTTAATAGTGATAATATAGTAATAATATAATAAAATCAGTATAAGGCTTCTACGAATAAACAAACCAATTAATAACTACAGGAGTCATCATTATGAATCATGGGCAAAATTAACTTGTCAGACTCAAAATGAGTCAAGAATCAATTCTGTTAGGCTCATTTTTTTTAAAGGCAATGTTTAAAATGGTAATTTGCAAGGTTAATTAAACTCAAAGCAGTGTAATTATTTATTTGTTGTACATATGGGGGTTATGTAAGTGAAGCGTGTATTGACAAAACGTAATAAAATTAAAAGATAGGGCCTCTCGGTGCAAAAGCAACACCCTGTCAACTGTTGTGTCGATGGTTTTTATCAACATCAAGCTTGTCATTATGGCTGACATAAAGGAAAAGGATTTGACAATACTGCAGGCATGTAACGGAATGATAACAAGTGATAACAAGTCAGTGATGCGTGTTGCTCAGAAATCAATAGTCTTCATTTATCTCCTGCAATGCAGCCAGGCTGTCTGAGTCAGCGTTCAGGAACGGCTCACAGGACATATGCCAGAAAAAGAAGAGGAACAGAGAGTGTGGTTTTCAGTGAAAGAGGGACAAGCAACTCCGATTCGAGATCACCGCCCCCATGGAGAAAGCAACAAGAGTTATGCAAGACATGGGAGAACAAGTCCACAAAACACCTCGCAGTAAAATGACTTCAATTCATTTCTTGGTCAAAATGCATAACCAGGCTAGGTTAAAAATATCTGTGCACTAATAACCCAATAAACCTGCTGCTGTCTGTCAGTAATACTATTTGTTCTAAAAGTCGTAAATCGTTGCCCTGATCTTTATTACTGAATAGAATAATTGAATAATAACTTGCATGTTAAATAACTCATTACATTAATAATAAAACTTTCATAACTTAGATTCTTTGTTAATACTTATATTTTGGTATTTAGGTTTCTGGACCATTAGTACAATCAAATAGAACTGCAATCTGTTTGAAAACATGAAATAAAAAAGGCACTACTTATGAATATAAAGAACAATACATGCATCCATATTTCAGCAAATAAATTATTATATAGTAGTATAAGACTTCTGTAATGTTTTCCTGTAGAGAAAACGGTAGATTGTGGCACTTGCAATGCCAAGGTCATGGGTTCGATTCCCAAGGAAAGCAAGAACAGACTAGAATGTACATTTCCTGAAGAAAATGTGAGTGGTGCTTGCAGTGGCAAAAAGTCCCGGCGAGATACAGTGTTGTACAACATTGCCAGAGAGCCAACCGCCATGTCTGTACGATGTTCTGATGCAGAGATATATGTCTGGCTAAATGGTTGCTAGGCTACTCTGTTTGGTTGCTAGGCTTGGTAGTTGCCAGAGACGTTATTTCAAAGGCTGCTTGATAGTATGAATGATATAAACCAACCACAACGCCTCTATGACTTTTAGAACTGAAGATATCTCACTTTGGATTTGGTTGCTAGGTTACTCGATTATGGTTGCTAGGGCGTGGCTGGCAAATGCAGAAGCATAAAATGTTAAAACAGCTTTTTAAATGCAATTACAATGGTTATTGTCTTGGTTTGGAACAACATAAAATGTGAGTATATTCTATCTGATAATTTATTTGTGTCGAAATTTTACCCCAACAGTTCGCACGTCTAGCACTTAACAAAACTAAGCAACAAAACGAACCCGAAAAGCCAAATGCAGTGCACTCGCGATCTACACAACAGGCCTTATTACAGACTTCACACATCTCTACCCTCACCAAGGTTCTTCCTGTTCCACTGCTTTGTCTTGGCTCAGTGAGAATTATGCAAATGTAGGCCAACACAAAAGCTGGCACAGAGCTGGCACACAGGCCGAATCCTGATGTGAGCGCATGGCAGAATCAGCTCTGCTGTGCCACAGCCTGCTTGTCACTTTCTCTCTCCGATGCCGTCTGTCTCTGCCTCTCATTTCTGTGCCCAGAGGACAATGGCTTTGTTGTGCTCTACTTCTACTGAGCGAAGTCTGAGCAGTCCTTGTACACAGTGTTGTTGATCAGCGCGTGTTTGAGGGTTAGGAGCTCATTGCTTAGTTGAAAATATGGAGTAATAGAGAAACTCCATTAAACGTTATGAAATGCGGTCTTGCAGTCAAACACACTTCTTGTCTAGTCGTCACAACTTCCCTCAACTCTTCCCTTGCGGTCTTTGACTTTCTTTTTTTACATGGTGAAATACTCTTATGCAGTGCTGTAAGATTGTCCACTGTAAGCACTGTTTTTTCTCTCGCTGCAGGACAGTTAATGCAATTAAAGATGCATTGATATTAAAAATTATGTTGATGGATATTTTCATGTTTTGGTCGATAACCATATTACAATTGTAGACTATTTTGTCAAAATCTATATTTTTAAATAAAACAATAATGATATTATTCACCCTTAAATTCTAAAAGCAACTAAAAGCAAACAAAATGAAAGAAAGATTTGTGAAAAGTTACTGAGATTAAGAAAAAATATTCCGGATACAAAATATTTTTTAAATTTCGCTTTCACTTGAGAGCAGGCAGAAATCGAGGAGAGGGAATTTTGGAAAACCTGGAGTGGATTTACTGGAGAATGCTTTGCATGTGAACCAAAACGTAGTAGTCAACTTATTTTGATAAAATATTTTTTTTAATGTGCAATAATATACACAAGAAATTGTGCACCATAAGATAAACCGTCTATTATGACTTCATGTTGACATTAAATGCCATCCGGTTGCCTAGCTACAATGTTATGTCTATGCCTCATGGCCATGCGAAACTAATTAATGATGTAATGATTATTTCTCGAATCAACCAAGCAGAGCATTGTTAGGCATTTCTAAATGCTCGTGCCACCCTGCATGTAACATTTAACATTATTAAATTTACATACTTGAACAATGTTACATACTTTGTACATTCTCAAAATCAGACCATTATACTCAGTTGACATACTTGTTAGGGCGTAGTTTGGGTTCTCCAACTCCATGCGCTGAATCTGGGCTCCCAGGTAAACTTTGATGTCGATGCCCTTGGCACCAGAAGACGAGTTGAAGAAACGAGAAGGGATTTTTGAGGCGATGTCGGGTTCCTCCCTTCCAAAGCCAAGGTTGTACAAAATCTCCTCTGGATCTTCCTCATACAGGTCCAGCAGCTCCGAAACACTGCCGGGAAAACAACATCCGTGAAGATGCATATCTCCATCCGCCAACAGATATTTGCCTTACACTGCATATAAGGTTAAACTTTACACTTTACAGCAAGGTTAACATGAACAATCATTCAACAGCGTTTATTAGCTTTCCTGTATCTCAAGCAGTAAAGCGCGACACTTGCAACGCCAAGGTCATGGGTTCGATTACCAGGGAAAGCAACTGATTAGAATGCTTTGGATAAAAGCGACTGCCAATGTAAAATAAATGTAAATATTTATTAATCTTAGTTAATGTAGCTAACGTTAACAAACAAGAACTTATTGTGACGTGTTGTCACATGGGTTACCGTATTTTCCTGCATATAACCAGCGGATTATACCAGATTTTACAAACCCCTCGGGGGGGTGCGGGTTATATAAGGGTGCGGGATATATCAGAAATGTTTTACACATAATAATATATTTGTTATGTCCCTAAGGACGCAAGGTTTTTTTATACTGTATTTTCTTTCCGTTTTTCTTTCTTGTGAGGGTTGTTGTCTCTGGCCCTTTTACTTTCACTCTGAAAGCTGGCGCTGATAGGCGGTCTGACCTGTCAATCATGCAAGAAGACGTGATTGGCTGTGCTGCCATGAGGGCGGGCTCTTCTCATCTCATCCGATGATCAACACCTGTAGAATCGCTTCTTAAGGGACGAGCTGCTGCACAGCGGGAGACACTGCTCTTTCTTTTAGTTCTGATTCTGACTTGTCTGTTTTCTTATTGTTGGAATTTCACGGGTTATATAAAGGTGCGGGTTATGCCAACCATTTTTTACACCAAACCCTAAGCCCCCGCGGGCTATATGAGGGTGCGGATTGTCTGCATCTGCGGGTTATATGCGTGAAAATACGTAATTTGACAACACTTTACAATAAAGTCTCAACTAATGTATTAACTAACAATACATCTGTTAAAATATTAATCTTTGTTAACGTTAGTTAATAAAACCCAGCTGTTCGTTGTTTTTTAATGCTAGTTCACAGCGCATTAACTGATGCTAACAAATACAACTTTTGATTTTAATAATAAGTTAATTTTAAATAAGTTTCATTAATGAACGAAAACATTTTTTGTAAAGTAATAGCTTGTAAAATGTATGTATATTTATGTGTATTTATTTTGTGTATTTATACACACACACACACACACACACACATACACAATAATACATATAAAATAATTAGTAATAGCTAACTATCCAAATATCAATCGACTAATTGCTCTATCACCAATGTGAGATACAAGTTATTTAAATATGAACAGATTATCATTCACTATAGTAGTGTAAATATTTTTTTTTTATAAATGTATTGCATTCAAACATCCTGATTAAATTGTTGCTGCTTCACAAACGCTTAGATTTTGCATGTGTTAATGACTTTAGTGTGTCATCGTTGCAGTACCTGGATACTGTAGTGCTGCTCTTTGCAGATCCTGTGGAGTTCATACTTCTGCCCTTCTGTTTGAACTGGCTCCGTTTGGCCTTGGCTGGCATTTCATAGCTGAGCAAAGAAGACAGTGTGATCCACCTGTGACTCGACCAAAGCAGAAGGAGATGGGAACATTTTCGACTTACCCATTGGCCTCTGCTTTTGTGCTGCTGTTCTGGAGGTGATTGGCTGTAAAGACGAGAGAGAAAAGAAGAATACAGGCTGTGCTGGATTCAACATAATTCGAAACCAAATTCCCTTGAAACCCCTCGTCAACCTTTGACACATCAAGTGCAGTTAACAAAAGCCCTGGGTGCCATTTCAGCACTGAGAAATACGTTGTGACAATGTTAATTTCCAAATGTGATTTAGCCAGCTGAGAACCATCCGCTCCGGACGACAATTCACTTTGTGGAACGTTTTCCTAAGCACTTACAGCACAATGACAGAATTATATGCGCACACATCCTAACCTGCCAAACGATTCGTGTTACAAATCACATTAGACATCAGGTTTTAGTTCACTAAGGAGGACAGGATTGAACACAGAAACGCAGAGGATATTAGCCAGAGATCTTCTGGCCTGAAGCATCCTGGTTTACATGCTCTCATCCATCAGCATCAGGTGAAAACGCTCAACCTCAAATTCCCACACTGGTCCTGCCTAATTCCCGTGCTTTTGTCGAGAAGAGCGGATAGGGGTTGAGTCATTCAGTGGAACTAGTCTGGACTCGTTTCTTCACATACAGACACAGCGAAGGGTGAAATCTGGTCGACTGCAGTTGCACAATGGCTTGTTGAGAAAGTTTCTCCTCAACTTGTGTTTCAACTAGTTATTCCTCAACTGTAAAAATACACCCACACAAAAAAAATTGAATAATTAACCACGAAAATACAGTATAGTTGAGTGCTCATTACACAAGCAAACAAGTTAATGTTAATGTGTTATAAATATTGTTTTATTTAAACAGACCGGTTTCAAATTTAACACTCACCAAATAGAGACGTGCACGAGTAATACAAAAACACCCCAAATTGGATTATCTATGTAGGTCTACATTTTTGCCCTCAAGAAAAAATTAATTAATGAATGAATAATTATTCTGTATTACACTAATGACACTGAGAACTAGTGGAACTAACAGTGAGCTGCAAAGTCACTTATTATTTAAGCATTCCCCTCCCGCTAACACATGGGTCATAAGGTGCACCATGAAACTAGAGATAAGTTATCTGATGTGCCAAGACCAGTCTTTTAACCCGAGTATCACACGCATGTCAACGTGTGTCCTTAACGGACCGATCCAAATAGATCAAAAACACCAAACGCCATAAAAATTTACAACAGACCCCCAAAAAATGAAACCGCCATAGCACAAGGCAGCCTAACTTGTGTGTCAATCGGTTCATTAACCTCTAAGAAAATACGTGGAATTCTTTAAATGCTTCGGCACAAAGGAGCAAACTTGATAGAAATTACATCTGATTTAAGGAGAAAGTGGAGAGTACTTACCCTCCGCTCCCAGAGACAAGTCATCTTCAAAGCTACAGCCATTCTTTAACGGCACTGAAAAGCAAAGAAAACAGCTTTCAGAGAGCAAACACTTTGCACTGACCCATCGCGACAAACAAGTGATCATTTCCCATTCTCTTCTACATAAAAAAGCCCCACTTAAATACATTGAAGTAGCACTTCAGAGCCCGAATGTGGCTTGCAAACACCAGTTAAAGGTAAATATTTACTCTTAAGTGCAACTGGCTTACCTAAAAAGTTATCAGAAACACTACCAATGCAGTTTCGAATGACCTTATCCATAACACATTATCTGGCTCTTGGCTTCAGTCCTGTATAGTATTAAACTGAAACATTCATCTCATGAAGGATCACTTTGCCTGGAGTGTGTGGGGGTCTGCTATTGGCCCCGAAGCAACGTACGTGTGTGTGTGTGTGTGTGTGTGTGCGTGCCAATGAACGTGCATGCGCGCTGTAGTGAAGTCTTGCTCCAAAGTTCACAAGGAGTGGTGGAGAAGAGAGTAAGCCAGCAGTTGAGTAACCTTTTACAGTAAAACCGATCCCAGAAAGACGCAAAGAAGTTCTGAAACAGATGAACTCACCTCTGGACGGACTGCCGTTCTGTTCGTCCAAAGAGGCCCCAAGAGGAGTCCTGTTAAAAGATCAATAAGACGTCATATCCTCTCCTTCCACTTGCCAAATCTACCCCTTAAAATGTCACTCGAGCAGAAACGCACACAAAAACACCCTTCCTTCTGTTAGTGTTAGTTTCTTCGTACACACAGAACTGCAAAGCGCTGACACAGATTCTCTTGGCACTTACAAAAGGCTGCCTTCGAAATCCCCTGCCACTTTCATCCAGACACCTGGAGATCCGAACGGCGTGAGAAAAAAAACACACCACGTTCAACAAGGCTAAGAATAGCTCACGCTCTGCCGCGCGCTGGCCATATTTCACAACACCAGCAGCACCACCAAAGTCTTTCTGTCTCCGGATATCCAGCAAACTCTCATCGCGAGAGACACTTACATTTCCTGTGAGCCTGTAGGAGGATGTCTGTCTCGTGTGTGTTTAATGATAATGAGCAGGAATTGGGAATAGGATGAGCACGAGGTATTTTTATTGACCTAGTGTGTGGCACTGGATTCAACGGGGGAATTTACACTAGTTTGGAGATTAAATCAACTAAGGAGGAACCAAAAATAAAATTCGTACTCATAATTTCATCAATATGGTCTCAAATAAATGCCATTTTTTGTAACCTTTCAATTATCAATACCCTGAAATCTAGAGTAACGCCTGCTGAAAATCCAGCTTCGCCATCACAGGAATAAATTACATTATACAAATATAAATATATATTTAACTAGAGATTAGTTCATTTAAATTGTTATACGTCAAAATATTACTGTTTTACAGCCTTTTTCCTCAGCAGAAGAGACTACCAACCCCAAACATTTGAATGGTGTATTCAAATGTGATCTCACTCCATTTTATTTAATCGGAAGAGTGACATATCTTTATCAATGTGAATAATTACAAAAATGTTGGTGATACCTTTACTGTACCAAAAATACAAGCATACGTCACTTACACTTTATTATTCTATTGTATTAGAACAATAGATATTATTCTCTGTTTATTCCGAGGTTATCATGGTCAGCCGGATTCGGGCCGTATCCAGATCAGATCAAGGACCTGCACCTGGACACGAGCACAGCACTGCCCTGAAGTGTCTGCTGAGACCGTGACTCTACTAAACCCTCCCCTGTGTAGATCATGAACCCATCTCCAATCGGTCCAAATTAGACTTAAAAATCAGACTTGAATTATCAATATAATAATCAAACTATCAATCAATCAAATCAATCAATAATCAATCAATAATCAAAAAACGTAACACCTAATATTCATCAATAGTATTAATTCGCCTGCTCTTTTAAGGCTGCCGTTCAGACAAACAAACTTTGTTTATAATGTTTTCATGTGACCACTCTAAAGCTGCTTTGAAACAATCGCTATATAAGTAAAGGTGACTTGACTATAAAATTCATTCTGGTTTTTAAACCCAAATATTCAGATTATAACCGCAATTAAATACTAATCGCATCATTGACAAACAATTCTCACATGTTCCTCGAAAAAAGCTGAGCAAATGACATTATGCCAAATTTCCTTCAACGTTCAAACAAACATGCAAGGCTTCCTTTTAGATCACAAGATGAAACGGCAGACAGGGACACGCACCAACAGTTCTGGAATCTCGGTTTTGTTTTTCACGTGGAAGGTTTATGTTGGTCACGAGGGACTTATATCTACAAAGTAAATAAATGGGCCTTTCCTCCTGCGTTTCTGAGCTAAACGTTTTGTGCATTAAAAAAAAAACAGCTTGGCAGTACAGAGAGAAAGACTGAAAACTCTGAGGACAACTTCAGCTTTAATGGGTCTCCATAGACCCAAACAAGCCACCAAAAAAAAACAACAGCACAAAGGACAATAGTCAGTCCTGACAACTAACGACTTTCCTGACTCTGGGAAGATCACGGTCTGAACCCACTGAACCACTCACACAATTCTCTCAAATTTACAGCTTGTCAAGAGACACCAGAGACAGGGGACAGAGCGCTTTTCTCTGCCAGGACACATCGGAGAGCGATTTGTTTACTTACCAATTTACGTCACACCGTGGCGTGTACACAGATCTTTCTCACACCATTTGCATTTGTATTTTATGCGCAGAGTGTTTTTATGAGCGACTCACCTGCAGGTCCTGAGCCAGTTCTCCACTTGATTTGGATTAGGACCTGAGAGAGGAGGGGGAAAAGAAATATAAGTAACTGTTCCGTGGAATAACCAAATGAATTTCCCTAAGAACAACAACAAACAAACAGTAAACAACAAATCTAACTGTGATGACAAACACAGGCAAATCTCTGAACTACCATGGTGTTCTGCGATTTCTATTTTCTCAGAAACCTTTCTTTGTTCCTAACTGGTTTATCGTGACTTGCATGGAGAATCAAAAGCCAAGCCAAGCAGCCAAACCTCTGTAATCTCTCTCTCTCTTTCTCTTTCTCTCTCTGCTGTGTTCATTACGACATTACAACTTCCAGTAAACCCTCTTGCAGTGCTTCAGCCCCCCAAAAGCCCTGCTGACAACTCCAATTTAAATAATAAAAATGACAATCGTATGAGTTTCCATTCTTGTTTGACCCTAAAAAGAGACATATCAGCCTAAATCTGCATAAAAGTTTTAGGTGTCCATTTAAATGCATATTTTTTTGTATCTCTGAAAATTAATAGCCCAATAAATGTTAATATTCTCAAAATCAGACCGTTACCTGTAGGCTAAATTCATGTAAATCAGATCTGTGAAATTTAAAAAGGTAATACAGTGCAAATCATGCAAACAACGTGTTAAAATATTAGTTAAATGCAAATTAAAATGTGCGTGTGCAATTCGCATCCTTAATTGCATTGTACAAATTTAGTATATTTGTAATGATTTTCCTGACATTTTTTCTTCTACAGTAAATATGATTTTAATGCAATTTCTAAAGAATCAAGGATAGTTTATACCATCCTTATATTGTTAAATATTGTTAATAATAATTACATTTATTTTCAGGAATCAGTTCAAGCTGTCCATTTCAACCAACTATTTGTGTGCATTCAAAATCTCTGTGTGGTATTTTTAATATATTAAAATGTTTACACAACAATATACAATGGTAAATGGCTGTTTATTAGTAGCTGTTCAATTTAAAGCATACCTTCAATATTTTAACTAGACTTCTACTGTATTTTTTGCATTTTTGAAATGATACCTTTCTAAAAACGCATCCCTAACACTTCACATGTAGTATCCGTTACCATAGAAAACGAACAAAACGGAAAAATTGGAACAATTATACCCTTAATAGAAACGCTGTACCTGTTTCCGAGGCTGCTGAAGTCGTATCCTCCATAGGCTGGGCAGACAGCGGCTCCTCTGCACCCTGATCCTGAGAAGCCTGCCAGGAGTCTCGGCTCTGAGCCCAGACCTTCCTCTTCAAACTGGCAGGGGCGGACTCGCACTCCTCCATGTCCTTGGTTCGGACGGGATACTACAGTGCGGGACTGTTCACCTGCACAAAAGCAAAGAGACTCCTATCAGAATTGCACAACAATAACCAGGCCCCAACTCTCCTGAGAGATTGGTGGCAGGCCCAAAGAAAGCGCTGTGACTGTCTTATGTCAAGTGAAGCAGACTTTTAAGAGTTTTCCTCTACTGAACCCAGCTTCATAAACCAAAACTTTGCACACATCATATGCTCGTCTGAGCAAGAGGCGACATGACTTTGGTGCATTACTCGCACGTGGAGCTGGTGAAGGGTGTTAACTGAAAAGAGAATGTGTAATAGACCAGGTGTCAGCACATTAAACAGCACTCACAGTCTCCAATCACACACACGCTCAAAGTCAAAATTGCATGCATTGCATTCATGGATGGCAATTAAAAGCAGACTCGGAAATTACATGCATTATCTTAAATGTGTATGACTTCCCATTTTCACGAATTACAGTCTTTCTCTCTAATTATTGCTGAACCCATAAACCCTAATAAATGCTGACGTGATGATAAATGTAAATCTGAAATCCAAGTGAGTGTAATGCATGTGCAAAAAGATAGAACAAGGTACAACTTTCAAAAATAGGCAAATTGGCCGATCACAGAGTGATTTATGATTTATTTTTGTTTTAAATTGCCAGCTAAACAAGATAACAGTTCAATAAAATGTTAATCTCTATTCAAATATGTTATATTAGTTATTCAATTATTCATTATTCAAAATGTTTAATTCATTTGAATTATTATTTTAGTTTGAATAAATAAAATATTTCTGTTCAAGTTGCCCAAGGATCGATCTAACAGGAATGTTTTTTGCTTAGCAAGAATGAAAATTAGACGGAACATTGCTTCCAGATATTACTGGAAAATCAAATAAGAGATGAAGGCCATGTGACAGCAGGGACAACAAATAACCAGCATGAGAGAGAGAGAGAGAGAGAGAGAGAGAGAGAGAGAGAGAGAGAGAGAGATATGGGGGCGGGATGAGGGTCTTAGCTGGAATAGATAGTTGTAAGAAAAAGTCAAAAAACAAGTTGAGCAGGAAATGTCTGTTTGGTTGAAAGATTACAAGCTGGTGCGGAGTCATTTCCTGTTTTGGATCTGGCACTTTATGAAGAAACAGATGAGTTTGACCAAATGGGATGGATTTATAATTCTGCGGTCTGATCTCCCACAATTCACACACTGCTAATAATAGCATGAGTCTATTTTCAGACTGATCACAGAAGTAACCAGAACCACCACCTCATTTTATTACCAAATTCTAGTGATTATAAGGAAATCGATCAACATTAGGGAACATACCTGCCTGAATACACCTTCAAAAAGCTTATATAAATGACAACTAGGAGGGCTAATCAAAATTCCAAAGGGGGACTCAAAATATGAAATGTTATTAATATTAAATATATAAATATTAAAATAAAACTGGAAAAACTGGATATATGATGCAACCTTAAATGCTTTCTAACTCTGGAAAAGTCAAGGAAATTAAGAAAATCGTATAATTCCATGGGAATTTTTATACGATGTATTTTAATATTTATGACAAGCTTTAAAATACTCAAATTATTTAATAGGTAGAAATTGAAAAAAAAGAAATGTGAGTGGAAGACTCATGTCATCATGTCAGTTTATTAATGGGATCCCTGAAGAAGAATGCAGCTCCTCAAATTTCTGAAATGCTAATATTTAATTTGAATTAAATAAATAATATAATATTTTAAATAATAATTGTGTCATATGATAAAAAAAAAAAATTTAGTTTCTTAAATTATAGAAACTAGGAGTTTTAATTTAATATATGCCCATAGATTAAATTAAAACCAAACTAGGGCTAATTTTTAATATAATTATTTTATAAATTTGTATGGACAATATTTTTATTTAGCTATAACATCTAGCACATTGCATTGTCGCTTCCTTGTTACATGCATGCATAAAAAAATAGATAGAAATAGACATGTCATGTTGATTTGAGTTTGAATAAAGACCGCAGAGACGATATTTGACTAAAGGCTGCTGCAATCAGCCAATCACAACCAAGTATTCCAAAGGGGCGTGTCCTAATATTGTAGAATATGTACTAGGTTTTGATTTTGAAAGGTCTAATAATACATACACATTCTCAATTTTAACTGTGTATCTGTTCACAGGCTCAATTCATCAGAGGTTTTGTTATTTTTGAACTCCGATGACAGAATGAATGTTAAGTCTACTTGGAGAAAGATAAAAGGAAGCAAATGGTGCACAAAAAAAGCATGCCCTTTTCTCATTAAAAACAAATTGTTCATTTGCAGCACACAGTGATTAATTATATTTGCACTCAAATACGCCCTCTCTAACGTAATGTTAAACCATTTACACATCTTATCAGCGAACGTTGATTTGCCAGAGTAGTCATGGGAAATATTCATCTCAAACTTAAAATACAACCAAAAAGTGTGTAAATACTGCAAATATGAGTCCTAATAGTTTGATACATGTCCGCTTTAACAAAAAACTAGCACTAGTCAAGGATGCTGATAGATTTAATAAAGAGTCAACACAAAAGTCTCTGTAAAGGACCCGTGTAACAACATCCACATATGAGAGCAACCCGCTCCAGTTGTTGAATTCCATACACACAGCAGAACGCACGCTCCATTTCGGACCTACGATTTGTAAACAGTGCAGATGGAGTTAAATACTCTGCTTTAAATGGGTAGAGACTTCGGGAAGAAGAATGGGGAAAACAGCGACATAACATAAATAAGAGCTACTAAGCATCGTCAAGCATGCCGCGTATCCACCAATCACAGAACAGATGTGGAACACATCCCACACACATCAGTGTAAACATCACGTTCCAATATTCCCAGCAATCCAGCTGTGTTTTTGTTATAAACCTTGCGTTATGCAAGATATTTGCTTTCATTTGGCTGTTTACAAACAACATGAAATTAAAATTAATTCACCCTATTTCCGAAATGCATCTATTCATATTAGGGGTGGAACGGTTCAAATTACTCATGGTTTGGTTTATCGTCCCGGTTTCAGGGTCATGGTTTCAATGCATATCGTTATGTGTTCAGCTTTGTTCAGGGGAAAAATAAAGAAAATATGAACATACAATCATACTACAAGCAAAGACAAATAAAATAAACTGTGCTTTTATAGATATCTAACAGTAGTTTTCGGGTATAGAAATGGACTAAAGTAAATCAAACATTAAAAAAAAAACATTGCATGTAATCTTCACTGTATAAATTTAAGATGAATCATTATTACATCAATAAATAAGGTATTCAGTCAAGAGCAGTGAGAGAGTCTCATCTTTTGTTTGATTAACATTAAGAACACAGACAGGAGGAATATTAGGCTGCTGTCACTTTAAGACATAATGCACAGGTCCAGTACTCTGATACTGGAGAATGGTACATTCGCTCTTATTTATTTTTTTGTAGAGAACTGTAACACCCTTAATTCATAGGTTTAATTTGTTTGTTTTTGACCTGGTAATCTTTAAACAAAATGTCATAACTGGAACTTCCGGTGAAAATTACCCTTTTGCAGGATATTTAGTTTGCTTAAACCCCATTTCTACAAGCTTATGTTTTTTTTCTGCCTTCTCATAACTCTTGTTATCAGTGAACAGATTAAAGACGAGAAAAAAAGTGATAAAACCCACATCCTGTGCTGTTAAAGCAGACTCACCACTCCAAATTTTGTTAACCAAAAGTCTAAGACAAATAGCTGAATGTTAGAGTGTGGGTCTATGAGGAAAATCAGTGCCCTCCTTAATTCCGCTGAATAAACATACTGTTGCTATCATAATCTACTATTCTCAAACCTGTCAACAAAAGCTTGTTCGGTTGAAAATTCCTTGAAAAACTACAACTATTTTTAAAAATCCTGCATGCACCCCACACACGCTCTTACCATGGCCTCCTTCTATTGAACTCAGGACGTCCCAGTTCCCACATCTCATTCCAGATCTGACCGGTTGCTTGTTGTGTCCATCCCCACATCCCAAAGGCCCCAAACAAAAACAGACCCGGGGCTCCAAATCAAACAGGCACAAAGAACAGCACATCAAAGAAACATCCCATAATTAATACTTCATGCTTACACAGAGACCTAGTGATTAAGACCACATCTACTCCAAAGAGGCTGACAGGACTGGGCGCTTTATTGCATATTCAGGATAAATTACAGATAATTCCAAAGAACAGCGTCGTCAGAATAGTTCCTCAATCCTTGTCTCACAAGTATGAAAGCATTAAAAAAAATAATTAATTATTAGTGCTTCAGAGTTAAGCATGAAGGTCAATTATATAATGTAAGGGTCACTAGCACCATCAAATGGAATTGTAAAAGTAATCAATAATAATTTAATCCCATCTTCCATTGGATGAACAAACAGATAGTCCACTCCAATAATCACATTTTGGTTGTTGTAGCTGAATAATGAAATTGATTAAATATCATTCATCAAAATAGGGGGGGAAAAGTAGTGAAAATACAGCTATATAATTTTTAACAACATATATAATTACATTTTACTTCTTGCCAAGAGTATTTTAAATCTACTCGGAAACAGCACTGGTTTGGTTGAGATGGTTTAAGAGCTAATGCCTAAATATTAAAATACATTTAATTAATCATGGTGAAAAAGGCTGCAAAAATATTGAGATATTATTTTTTTAGACATTTTACCCATGCATAATTCTCAATCTCAGCTATTTTAGCCTTTAAGAGGAGTTTAATCCATATTTACAGACATAAAGCTAAGGCAAACACCACTGATTTTTAAGAAAGAATGGCCAGTGACCCATAATGTTATAAAGTAATGTTATCTTGCAACTATGCAGTGATGTCAAGAACTTCAAAGCAGAACAAGATAAGCCTTTCCAAGCAAGCTGCTCTTTTTGAACCACACCTGCAATGTTTTCTTCCCAAAATAGAAACACAATATCCAGTCTACGCCATTGCCTTGGTGAATTGCTACCCTCGGTGACCTTTGCTATTGGCTCTAAACACAAGCCCAAGCCCAAGCCCAAGCATGCGAAATAGCATGGCATTTTGACGAAGTTCTCCATTGTGATATTGTTTTCGAAACCACGGTATCTATGAAAAAGAAAGGTTATTCTGTAACCCTCCCATAAGTCCCTTAGGGGTGAAAATTGCTGCTGTTGACACAATTTTTAGGGCCAGATATAACACTCTATGGTACACCTAAAACAAAACAATCACGTATTGTTCCAGCTCAGCATTTCCAAACCGATAGTGCTCTATATCTCTGCAAAGATCACCCTAAGATCAATGCCTCCATGCAGTGAACCATCAGAGTTCTCTCTGAGGAATGCAAACATGAACAATGGTGAAGTAAGAGCCTCAATTTGAAGGCATGTTATGCACAAATTCAATTTATTGCACTGTTCAACTGATCCAAAACACATTATATTTTTTTCAATATTTCCTGCATTCTTTCCAATAATGCATCAATACGTCATATTTTATAAACAGTGGGTCACCTTCAGTGCATCACAGTCACTTCTATGAGATCCGGAACAGGACAAAAGTAAAGCAAACTGAGTGAGAAAGATAGAAAGTGATACCACTTGGTCATTGTTATATATCGCAAAATACTCAACCGTGACGCATGATGTATATGAGGCAGTTGCTGATTCCCAGACTTAATTTCTAAAATTAGAACATTGCATAGATTGTGTTTTAGTAGTTGCATAGACTGTTTCGGGTCTTCCACGTGGAGTGTAAATACCACAATATCCAAATGCGGCCAAGGAAAAACGCTTATGCACTGCAGACAGGAAATATGTGAAACATACCTAAATCTTAAAACTACCTCAATGCTTTTAGCTTCAAAAGAGATCAAGGAAAAGGAAGGCAGAATAATTCCAGAATGTCTCTTTGTCATTAAAGAAATGTCTAATGTCTAAACATCAATCTCTTCTGAGAATGTGACGTTTCCTTGTTTTGATCATTTGACGCTCTGCTTATAGTAATGGCACTTTGGGTAATTCTCCCTCTCTGCTTAGACTTTTTCCACTTGTCTTCTGACAGCTAGTGAGAAGACGAAATGAGACAATAAATTTAGACACTATCAAACTTTGTGTGTCCTCAAAAGCCACAGCAACTTGAAGTTTCACTTTCCTAATCAGTACGTTTGTTTTGTTTTCCAGTAAAAGTATTTAAATATCTTTAACCCTAAAACACATACCTCGGGTCTTTAGTGACCCGGGACATCAATAGTTACTTCCTCATTTTAGATATCAACCTTCTTAGTACTCCTAAATCAATTTATTGAAAATGATATAACAAGAATTTTTAACAAGTCATTAACGACCCAAGGTGTGTAACAGTGAAAGGTTTTTTTTCTGCACAACAATAATTGAATCTGATGACTTGATTGATGAAGTGACTTTTCAGGAAGAAAACAAAAGAACAGGAGGTATCATCAGCAAAACTTGCAGAGCAGGTATCAAATTATATCCCTGTCACTTAATGGTGGATCTCGTATAGAAGCAAAGATCAAAATATTGATTTTGAAGATATCTAAAATTATAGTTGAGAATATCTTTGAGATCGGGGGAAAGGATCCAGATACTGAATGTACTGGGAAATGAGTATAAAAAAATGGTATAAAACATCTGCTCAAACTGAACCCTTCCAAGTTCCAAAAAGTAACAGAATATGCTTAATTTTACTCTTCCGTACTTGACGCAATAATAACAGGAGAGTTTTATATTATCGTGAGGTAGAGATCCACCCAGGGCCAGTCACATAGCCGATCACGCACGATTCACTCACAAATCATGCACAGATTGGATTTGTGCATGCTTGTGCGTTGAGAAATTAACCAAAGTATTCCACGAACATTCGTAGCACGCCCGACGCATGAATCACTGACGGAGTGCGTCCAAACACGCACGCTTCGCGAACGTTCCACGTACAAGCACTTTCAGAATCCACATTGTCAGTGGAATGAACATGATACGTGCGTGGTTTCGAAGCTGTCCCGCGCATAGTCACGCATACTCGACGCATAAACTACGCACGCGAGTCAGAATAACGCACACTGACACACAGCTGTGCGTCGGAAAAATTTTGAACCGTTCAAAACTCAAAATCACGCACAAACCACCTTCGACACACATCCACTTACAATCACTGATGGTCCACGTTCGTTCCACCGACGAAATACGCATACGACTCACGCTCCGCGTGACCCAACAAATTACTGAAACGGTTTGTGATACACAGGTAAACAAAACGAAAAGTTTATAAACATTTATTTTACCTTGCGCAGTTTTGTACAGTTCTTGGACAAGGTCAGGCCAACCTGACCAACCTAATTTTTCTTGTTTCTAGCAAGCAACACATGAACTAGCACCAAAAGTTTGAGGTCCACTTTTAAAAGCTGATTTTAAGATTGTTATCCTAACTATTCTACTTAAATCAGCAGAGAAAACATGAGTACACTGATTCCACCTGGACCTGCTCATTATCCCTGTTATTTTAATGAAAAATGTTTCTAATACCGAGAGGCAGAAACAAACCCTGTTTTTTTGCACAAACTGATTAATGTTTTTTTTTTTTAATCCAAGGGTCTCATTTTATGGAACACTTTGTATTCTAGACACCGTTTCCTGAAGCTTGCAAAAGAGCAAGGGAAAAATGAGAGAGAGAACAGGGTGCCAGGGCAACGCACAAGGTCAAACAAACAATTTGATGGATCTTGATACTTTTTAAAAGCAAAAGGACATTCTTTCACAGCTACTCTACCACCCAAGAAGTGGAGCGGAGAGGTGTAGGACGTGAGCCGCGTTTAGAGAGCTGATGATGTAACCTAATTACAGCTAAACAACATAGCTCAAGGTGTGTTTGAACCACTGTCATCATGCCACTTATGGCAAAAATGAAGCAAAACAACATTGTTTTGTAACAGTTACTTGGTAGCCGTGATGACTTCTAAAGTATTTCAACAATTGGCTCAAACTACATAACCATTTAAATGTTTTGGGGTCAGTAAGATTTAGCTTTTTTGTATTCAGCAAGGATGCATTAAATTGATCAAAAGTAAAGACATTTATAATGTTATATTTATAAAATATTTTTAAATTTAAAAAAAATTAAATAACAAAATTAAAATTTTAAATTAAATTTATTTTATAATTTCATTTATAAAATAAAAGATTTCTATTTTATATTAGAATGCTTTCTGAAGGATCATGTGACACTGATGCCTGGAGTAATGATACTGAAAATTCAACAATTTTACTGTTAATTGTACCATTTCACAATATTACTGTTTATTGCTTTAATTGGGGACCATAATAAACTTCTTTCACCGACCCAAAACTTTTGAATGGTAGTGAAAATTTAAATATTCTAAACAAAAACAATTCTATTTTCTAGTATACTTTGTTGTATGAACAACCAGACACTAACTAGACTGAGTTAAGAGTCATGAGCTTTAAGTACACATAATATCATAATTATTGGATTCAAGTAATGACTTGGACCTCAAGAAAAACTCAAGTCATTAAGTGATTCAAACCAATAACTGATTGTTGTTTTGAGTAATTGATTCCAAAGAATCAGCTCATAAGAGTCAATCCTTTATGAGACAGACTTGACACAATATGGAGAACTCACAACTCAAAATAGCAGTCACAAAATGAATGTTACAGAATGTAAAAAAATAGATAAACCAGAACCAGATCTCAGTTCTCAGTTCAACTCTATTTTTTTCCTTATTTGAGAGTTGCATCAGATTTGAAACACTACAATCGTCCAAAATAAAGACAATCAGTGGCAAAACACAACTGTAACACTTAAAAAACGGATTATTCCAGTATAGGTCTCCTCATCGGCTGCCTGTTTGTTAAAGATCCAGCCACAGATGTACCAGCATTATGATAAAACCGCTTAATCATTAGCCTGAACAAGGTCAGCGGTTCCCAGGGTTTCAATTTGCGCAGTGTGAAACAAACATATGGACTGCCCAGGGTTACTGTTAGCATGAAAGCTTACCAGACACTGGGATTCAATCAGGAACAGGTGAGGCTCCGATTTCATACTGGTTACCGGACATATCTAACTCTCATCAACACCATATAAAGGTTAAGTGAATAATAATAATCTGCTTTATTTTTTCATACCATTACAAACACACACTCTTTGTGATGAATAGCACTGATACCGGACCCAGAGGAGGGCTGGCCGGAATCCCAGGAACTAGGCCTCGGCTCAGGATCTGATTATGGAAGAAATATGGAAAGCAATAGGAAGGAGTTGATGAGAAAAACCAACGCAAGATCCATCAGACCGCCACGCTTCTTCAGAGCAGTACTGTAAACATCTCAGCACACGGTCCTGATGGATTATGAGTGCACTGCTTTTCATTCCAACTAACTCTTAGATGCCCTGCTTAATTCAGAACGCGGATTGCCTACAGCAGTGCCAGAAGAACAAGCAGTGAATATTTAATGACAGCACTTTCATTGAATTCCAAGTGAGTGGGGGGGATACAAATGTCAAAAAGCTTAAAATGTCATTATAAAACTTTAAATTATGATTAGAGTCATTTTTAGTTACTGGAAAAAGTAGATAAAAATACCACCTGTTAACATTCAAATGGTCTACAGTTAGGCTAATAAACTACACTATATACGCGTGTGTGTGTATGTATGTATGTATATAGCAAAACATCTTGTCTTTTTGAAAGGAGGAGGAAAGTCATACAGGTTTTGAATGACATGAGGTGAGTAAATGACAGATTTTTCATTTTTAGATGAACTCTTCTTTAAAAAAGTAATAAGCCAGTCATAAAGTTGAGCATTATACTCAGATTTCCCCACAGTAAAGAGGATGTAACGTACTCTGTTTTGCTTAAGCAAGGACAAGCCTTAGGGCTAAAAGCTTTTAGAGACCAGGTAAACTAGTTCTCATTTTTCAAACACGTTTCACCTGTCAAGGCTCACTGCCATTTAAAATTAAAAACAAGAGTAATGAGGTTTTGAGGTTATATGGTAGCACTAAAAGCTGAACATTTTAACATTGGACGCATAGATTATAGCTCAAATGTTTTGGGGTCGGTAAGAATTCAAAAAATATGTTTTTGAAAGAAAAAGCAGATTTTTGTGGCTAAATAAGTGAATCTTTTCTATTTGAACTTATTCCTGTGATCAAAATTCAACATCACATGATCCTTCAGAAATCATTCCAATATGATGGTTTGCTGCTTGAGGAACATTTATCATTATAAATGCTGAAAACCGCTTAATGTTTTTGTGGAGCAAATATATTACATTTAAATTTGTTTCAGGATTCTTAGAATCCTTATACAGTAATACCTCGGATTACAAGTTGAATACGTTCCAAGAGCTTGTAACTCAAAATTCTCGTACACCAAAACAATTTTCCCCATAAGAATGCAAATAATTTTTTTTTTTTAAATCACTCGATTCGTTCCTCATGACAATAAATTTTGGTTTTACCCTATTAATTACAGTCACAATTATAACCATTAAGATCTCATATAAATACGAATTAATAATTGACAATTAAACTCTAAAAATACTTGATAATTTACTGTAGCGCGCACTTTATCTTTGAGTATCTTTGAGAAATCTCTGCTGGCGTGAAGGAGACGAGAGGAGGGTTTTACTGCTTAGAGGGAGGATTTCATCCCTTCTTTCTTACTCATCTTGAGGTCATTGTCTATATGCTGTACTGTACGTGTATATTTCACTACGTGAACAATAGCGATCTCAATGTTAACAACACGAGGTAAAACCGCAGTAAATCACTTATAAAAGTATCACTGTGGTGAATGATGCAACCAAACCGATCGACGCTGAGAGAATGAACGAGTTAAGGGGTGATAGGCTGTCGTTAGGATACTTCCAGGAAAAATGCACGCGAAGACGCTGAGCGTTAGGACTTTTTCACACAAAAAATGGCCGTGGGCGAAGGAACATTTCTTTTGCACTCCGATACAATGCTCGTACACACCGATTTGACTTTCCATGCTCGTATACCGATTTGCTCGTATACAAAGTCACTCGTAAACCTCGGTATTACTGTAGTTCTATTCTTAGAATAGAAAGTTTAAAAGAACAGCATTTATTTGAAATAGTTTGTAACATTTTTGAACGCTTTTGAACAAGTTTACGGCATCATCACCGAATAAAACCACAAAACTTACTGAGTCTGCTCTGACCCCAAAGACCTTTTGATGGTATATGCATTTTAAAACGCGTAGCAAAATTGACCAAAAATACAGACTCAATACTACCGCACTCATTTTGTTCATTTTCTAGCTCTCTAGAATAAGAATCTCTCTCCCTCTGCATTTACTAAACCTTTATCTTTCAAATTTTTGAGAAAGTATTGACTGAACGTCAAGTAATGACTGTACAACACGACAGTGATCATTTCCCAGAAGTCCTTTTGAAGCCTTTCTCTTGAGGCTTCAATAAGCCGTGTGTTTCAAGCCCCTAGCTGAATTCATTTCCTGTGGACAAAGCCCCCGACAGCCACTCACATTAGCCACACAAGACCTTTTCTGGTTTGTTTTCATGCACAGTTCAGAAAAACAACCAATTTAGGACAAACTTCTCCTGCACCAAGCTGTTTAGAAGACGCTTCTCTTCCAAGAAGTAAAGCATGAGGCAGATGACTGCTAAAATGCATCTGAAAACCAAACCTGCTTGCTTAAGTGTTACAGACTTCCCTCTTCATGCAACAATAATGCATCATTAGCAGTGGGCATGTAGCGATTGTTTTGCATGTCTAATATGGGATTATTGTAGCGGATTACTTTAATAATTGTACTTTGGATCTCAAAACAGTGAAAAATCAGGATGCCATGTACACCAGGGAAGGAAGCATAATACACAGTCGCAGAGACTTTGAGTAGCATCAATAGAAACGATTCTCTTTAACAGTCTAACTTCCTATTGTAAATAACTAAGGAAACAGAGCCACACCTTTTGTTTAGTTAGCGTGACACATTTTCCACAAAAAGCAACTCGAGACCTGTTTAACACAAAGCCTTAGCTTACTTTACTTTTCCAACAACTACTGCCGATTTCTCATTAAAGAGATAGCTCGCCTAAATGGAAATTCTACAGATTATAATGCAGCAAGTTTGAATAACACAACCGCAAATGAGATTTGAGAGCTGTTACAGTAAATAACTGCTGAAATTTCTTTCTACTCCAACCATAAACCCATCTACAGGATGAATAGCTGATTATTATTTCAATTTAGGGTGACCTTTTCCTTTAAGAACGTGTTTACATGTTCTCTCCCTGTGGCAGGAATGCAGTAAATCATGCGACGATACACGGATTCACCCGTGTTATCTGTGCAAATACACACCAGCTCTTTCATTTGCTCAAACACACTCATATGTCAGCTGTGTTTACACCCGACCAATGTTATCTGAAGACACCCAGAAGACAGTACTTCGCAGTGCTGCCTTTTATGTTTGCATAGAAAACAGCTGCCCTGCTTGCAATAAAACTGTGGAAAAGTCACGAACATGAGAGAGCGGAATGAACTTTTAAGGAGACTTGAGAGCCACTAGACTAAACTAGGAACACTGACAACGGTTAAGAGCGCTAAAGCTTCAGATCAGTCTAAACCAGCGGCTCGCAAACTGCTGTCAATGAAGCACTAGAGGAACTTGAACGATTCCAAGCAGTCTGTGAGATGATGGGCACTTTCAAATAATAATCATGATCATAATAATAGTAAAGAAACAGAAATGGTCAAAAGTTTGGAGTTAGTAGGAGTTTTATTTATTTTTTTGAAAAATATCTTATTCTCACAGAGTCTGAATATACTTGATTTAAAAAAAATGCAGTAATTTTTTTTTAATATTCTGAACAATTATTAGGATTTTAAATAACTGTTCTCTATTTTAGTACATTTTAATATTCTAATACACTGATTTGGAGTTTAATAAACATTTCTTCATATTATCAATGTTGAAAGCAGATGTGCTGCTTAATAAGTTGATGCATATAATTAAGGATTATTTAATGAACAGACAGTTTAAACAGTATTTATAATATTATAAATGTCCTTACTCACCCTTTTGATTAATTCCATGCACCCCTGTACTGACTCTAAACTTTTGAACATTAGTGAACATAAAATAAAATAATGATTCATCTAAGGTCATGGATTCAATTCCCAGGGAAAGCAAAAAACTAATTAAATGCAAGTCGCTTTGGATAAAAGGGTCTTCCAAATGCATAAATGTAAGTTATAAGACCCACCAACAATTAATGAATCAAGTGATTAACTCAAAACAGTAAATAACGATTCATGATAAATAACTTTAGTTGACTTCAAATGCATAACTGACAATGGCAACCAAAAAGTTGATCCAACCTCTAGTAACATTATGGTAAAAGTAAGAACATTTAAAGAGATAGTTTATTTTTTATTTTTAGTCTATTTTTATTAATTATTTTTGTTTATTTTTGTTTAGACACCATTACTTAAAACTCGAGGTAATTGATCTGAAGTATAGTTTCCTCAGAGTTAAAGCTCCACAGGTTTAGTTTTAGCCAGAAAAAAAATGTAAGAACCACTTGTCTGAACAGAAATGAACTTCTGTTACCAACACAAAACAAATCCAAAACATTTTCCAGACAACCTTTAGATGATTATGTCATTTAGGATGATCAACACACCATAAACATAGGCCTAAATGCACATGCCAGTTTTGGGTGTCTCTTAATGACATCTTGATACTTTCTTCTAGTCATCTAGCTTGATTAGTAAATGCATCAAGAATGCAATGAAAGAGATACTATCAGCTATGAAGAGCAAGACATTATCATTCCAATACACAACATAAACGTTAAAGCGAATCAAGAGTTTGTAATGAGGCTGTAAACTTCCCAGCTGGTCAGGAGGATACAAACAGGAGGATCAAGCAGATGACATGGACATAACCCATATTCATAACAATCCAGGATCATCAGTGGCAGTCAAGGGAGACATTGACGAATATATATATATATATGAACATCGTGAATGTCTCCTTTAACCAGTGGCAAAACTCTTGTCCATTCAGCAGAGTGCAAAAGTTCCCTTCACTCTATTTTTCTGAAACATGAATACTAACATACTGTTTCAATCGCACGCACATGCAAAACAACTCTACTAAAGCAGAACTCAGCGCGCGCTTCCACGAGCTCTTTAATGTCTGTATTTCACTGAGTATCTGCGCGTTAAACAAACTCCAGCCAGCACGGACTCAAAACTAACACTAAAGGAAGCAACAGTCCTAAGAAAACACAGCTTACCATCTCTCGACAGGACCTGGTGATGATCGCGGGATGAGGGTTAGAAAGTATCTGCTCTGAATCATCTGCCAAACTATTCCAAAACTTCAAGTGCAATGCTTCCGCTTCCGGAAAAATGAGTGAAAAAAGTAACAACGGGCGAGACGGAGCCCAAAAATACGCCTGGCCTGAAACCTGCTGGAAGAAAACACGCAGTGCAACATCCCTACCTGATCCCAACCTTATTCTGAATAACACTTACTCTCCACATGTGCTTTGAGAAGGATAGATAGATAGATAGATAGATAGATAGATAGATAGATAGATAGATAGATAGATAGATAGATAGATAGATAGATAGATAGATAGATAGATAGATAGATAGATAGATAGATAGATAGATAGATAGATAGATAGATAGATAGATAGATAGATAGATAGATAGATAGATAGATAGATAGATAGATAGATAGATAGATAGATATTTTGAACATAGATAGAAAGAAAGAAAGAAAGAAAGAAAGAAAGAAAGAAAGAAAGAAAGAAAGAAAGAAAGAAAGAAAGAAAGAAAGAAAGAAAGAAAGAAAGAAAGAAAGAAAGAAAGAAAGAAAGAAAGAAAGAAAGAAGGACGGACGGTCGGATGGATGGATGGATAGATAGATAGAACATTTGAACATAGATAGATAGATAGATAGATAGATAGATAGATAGATAGATAGATAGATAGATAGATAGATAGATAGATAGATAGATAGATAGATAGATAGATAGATAGATAGATAGATGGATAGATGAGAATGACACACATACATATGTATATTATCATATGTGTGTGTATACACATACATGTATACAGTATATATATATATATATACTGTATACATGTATGTGTATACACACACATATGATAATATATATATATATATATATATATATATATATATATATATATATATATATATATATATACATAAATATGTATATGTAATTATTTATTTATTTTATATTAGATTATCCTAGTAACTACATCCTTGAATACCAGATTGATTATTGATGCTTTGAACTGTCTAATTGTAAATACATAATACACTTTTTGTTTCTGATTATTTTTTGTCTCATTTGTTTGTTTATTGATCAACTCATAAAAAAGTACCCAAAGTAAATATCTCTTTATGTGCGTGTAAATGAAATGTCCTACATCTAACAGCAGATGTGTGTGAGCGAGAAAGGAAGTTACATCACTGAGCGAGGCAAGGAAGTGGTTAACCCAGCAATCCATCTGAGATGAAGCAGCTGTGATACACATCTAATCACGAAACCCTAAAACCACAGTTCGTCGCTGCATGAGGGTCAGTTTATGAAATCTGAAGAGCTAGATTTATTAACAGATCAGCTTTACTGTAGCGCAAACAGTAGAGAGTGGTGCTTGCAACGCCAAGGTTGTGGGTTTGGTTCCCAGGGAAAGCAAAAACTGTTTAGAATGTCAATGTGTTTCTTGAATGCAATGTAAGTCGCTTTAGATAAAAGCATCTGCCAAATGCAGATGTAGAATAACACTGCACTGTTTCTTTAACCAGACATATATTAAAACATCTGCAATGTAATTATTTTGTTCTATAAAGTGCTCCGGAATAGTTCACAAACAAAAGATGAATAAAAAACAGGACTGCTGAAATGTGCTTTTGAGATCCCTGATTGTTTCAGCAAAATTGAAATAATTGCTAATTCAATTCAATTGTATTGCCAACATTTCTCAGTGGAATCTTAATTACTGTTCTTTTGCCATAAAACAGATGGGAAGAGGTATTGTGTTCATATTATTACCCAGTGGATGGTTACAACTTGATTTATGGACCACTGTCAGTATTTCTGAAGCAATATTTCTCAAATGAGTTTAACAATGGTTATCCCTTTGATATTATGAATCTTAAATGTTTCGAAATGATATCCAAAATGATATGTCAGTGGAACATATGATCTGCCCCTTAATATCTCTTTGATAAGCTGATTTTACAGTGCTGTTTCTTCATGAATGCAAGATAAAACACTTCACGGAAAAAGCAACATATGCTATAAAACTGCAAACTCGTTTGAGTTAACTATAAGTTTTTTAATTGCCCAAATATTGCTGATGACCTTTACATTTTTTGCTTGTGAAGTAAAAACAGTGAAGCATATTTAACAGTAAAACTGTAGCTCAAGATTATTGAGGGTGGCAAGGGGCTAGTTGTCACATGGGGAAATTTTATGGATGCTTGCTTGCTCTAGCAGGAGTTTGCACATTGTTTTAAACATCTTAAATTCCTATTTAATCACAGTCACTTTGTAAATTTCACCCTTTAAACAAAAAGCTTTTAGCTTTTAGCTTTTAGCTTAGCTGTTAGCTTTTTTTCCTTTATTTTTTTTTATTTATTTATGTTGAATAAGTGATCGCAATAAAACCCAACCTATTGTAACAAAAATCTAGAAGTGTGGTCTCAGGACAAATGTTCATAAATATACTTAATTTTAATATAATATAATATAATACAATACAATACAATACAATACAATACAATACAATACAATACAATACAATACAATACAATACAATACAATACAATACAATACAATACAATACAATATAATATAATATAATATAATATAATATAATACAATACAATACAATACAATACAATACAATACAATACAATACAATATAATATAATATAATATAATATAATATAATATAATATAATATAATATAATATAATATAATATAATATAATATAATAAACCGAATATAAATAACATAGGCTATCAGTGGCAATTAACTGTTATATTGAATATTCTATTCTAGTCCATTGTAACCTTATGTGTCTATTAGAATAGAATAGAACAGAATAGAATAGAACAGAAAATTCCATATAACAGTTCATAGCTACTGAGAAGAATATAATTCAATATATATACATATTATATTATTCTATTCTATTCTAACACGTCTGTAAGGTTAGATATTGTAAAAAAAGATAATAGTTTCCCCATTAAAACAGAAGATGGCGCTCGTGACCATGATTAGACTCTTCAAAATTGTAGACCGAAGCTTCGGATCTCATCCAGAGTTCCAGGATTTAAGCGAATACCAGCATATTAAAAGCAAAAATGCGTTAACTGTTAACATTTTTAAATTATGTAATATTTTTGCAATACATTTAAATATAGTAAAGCTTAAGCCATGGTTTTACTGCTTATTTATTTTACATACATGCTTCCTACACTTTGTCCACATTTCTATTTCGTAGAAGAGTTGTTTTAACAATACACACACACACACACACACACACACATATATATATATATATGTGTGTGTGTGTGTGTGTGTGTGTGTGTGTGTGTGTGTGTGTGTGTGTGTGTGTGTGTGTGTGTGTGTGTGTGTGTGTGTGTGTGTGTGTGTGTGTGTGTGTGTGTGTGTGTGTGTGTGTGTGTGTGTGTGCATTTTTTTATGTATGACATTATCAAGCATTATTTTATTAGATTGCCTAACGGATGGATAGATTCATATGCTCAAAAAATGCTGGGTTGTTTTAACAAATGTGGAAAAAACTCACGGTTGGTTTCTGGATCCACATTTAAGTTTGTTCTCATTTGACCCAAACAGGGACTGAAAAGAACCCAGCATTTTATTTTATTTTTTATTTGTATTTTTTGGTGTGTGTATTAATCTACATGATCTGATATATTCTATGAGTCTGATGTATTTTATTTATCATTTTAACGGCACTGGAAATGATTTACCCCTATTAGTGGTTTATTGAGTTGTGAAGCGCGTCTGAATGAAGAGTGATGCGTTGGAAGTGATGCTGTCCCTGGCCCAATATGCAGCAGGTGGCCTTACCTGCAACCCAAACCAGCCCTTGAACTAGAGAAACCCCAAATCCACAGAGCTGCACAGATGGGTCACCAGCCAAAACGAGCGCCTCTGCATGATTTATTGCGCCAAAATACCACAGAACTAATCAGCGGACAAACTAATTAATACAAATCTGCATTTTTGCATAAGTAATTAGAGCAACGAAACTCGCAGTGAAACAGGAGATGGGGATTTATTCAGTCGGGAGATCCATTGAAGCAGAGAGAGAGACACTGGTTTGGATTCATTGTTTGGGTCTACTGGTTTAAGCAGAGGGTGTTAAAGGTCAAATAATTAATAAATATCATCGGTATCTACTCATATTGGGTTGTTTTGGGAAGGAGAGGAACATCCTAATGTTATAGAAAGCTTACAGGAAGCGACCTACTTCTGTTCCTTTGGTATCAGTACTTAAAATTAAGCTGTTTTTTTAATTAATAAAGCATTATAGTCTATGTTTTTCAACAACTCAGTGTTGTAAAAATGACTTTGAGATTGTTTAAAGTTTACTAATTGTGCTTGGGGCGTGAAATGAACTACAATCGATTAGATTATCGACCCTTAAAGTCTTAAAAATGTCTGATATTTGTATATATATATATATATGTATATAATACACACACTCACACACTCAAACATATATAAAATACATGATTTTAAATACCAATTAAGGCGTATTAACTGTAGTACTATGCTCCACTCAGTATTAAAACCATTGCAAATCCGTCAGTGCAAATCCTCAACGTAATATGGCATCATACAGAGACTGTATATTTTAATATGCCTGTAAATTATAGACTATATAATGCCACATAAAATACAGACTGCCGATGTGTGGGACGTCGAAGAAGCGAGGAGCGCAGAAGCAAAGCATGAAGTAAATGTGACACAAGTTGCTGTCGGTGGTGCTGAAATCACTGTCCTCGCATCTCTCGGTTTTCATGGCAACAGGGAGAGACACGCACGCACACACACACGGCTTCCTGTCGGACCTTTGACCAGCACAAACTTGTCGATTTTTATGGGAAAGATTAGCAGCACTCAGAGCCCCTGAGTGCTCGTGGACGATTCACGGTTACCTGGTTATCAAATGTCTGCGGTGGGCCATTAACAGATGTCAGGAGAGATAAGCACAGATAAGCAAACAATGGAAATGAAATATTTGCACGCATGAAGAAACAGCCGAGACGCTCAACTCGCACTCAGACAGAACAAAAATAATTGCACTAGTCTGCCTCGATGAAACAATTCTGTGAAACTTGCAAAAAAATTTTTTTAATGAAGTTACACATATATCTGGGTATGTTCTTCGAACTGTGTGTTTCTTAACTTATTAAGAAATGAGTTAAGAAAGGCCTATACTGAAAATGATTTATTGAGGGTATAATTAGATGAACGGATTTGTAATAATTGTAGAATAAAATAGTCTATTAAATCTAATTTCCTCTGAGCACTAATACACGCTCGTGAGTTTCCATGCCATTGTCTTGTAGTTATTCTCTCATTTATATACTCGCCTTTTCAACGGTCATCGCGTTGGTCTGTCTTTCTTTTTAGGGGGCTGGAAGGGCGATGATATTAAATTGAATAGAAAACAGCAGATTTCGGACGTTGGATCAGGTTAGTGAGCCGTGAAACAGGCTTTTTGTCAGTGCGCGTGCGACTCGCGTGCCGACCGACCAGCGTTGAAAAGAGGGGGACCATCACCGGGCTCTCGAGCCACACACCGCAATCGCTGTTTAATCAATAGCACGAGATATTTGCAAAAGATTAGTGAAAAATCACCCAAAAACCCCGATTAACCACAACATCAAAAACATTTTTTAATAAAAATTAAATAAAATAAAAAAAGTTTTATTTTTTTTACATAGGCCTAATTATATAATAGACCTAAGTAGTATAGGCAAATAATAATGCTAAAATAAAATAATAATTTAGGCTTAGGCTCATTTATCCTATTCTTTTACACAGGACCTATTTCCACTGATAATTAGCGACAAAAACTGCTCAGTGATTATGAGCTAATTTATGGACACGCATAAAGAATTGTCCGCATTGAGACAACGGGATGTGGCTAAAGAAAGAGTCGGTCGTGATTGAATGTGTCCCACGCTTGAAAGGGTTAATCCATCCTGCGGGTACAAACAGGTCCGCGGAGTCTCTAACTGGCGACAGATGGCCACTTTCTTTCGGCCACAAAGGGACGGAATACGGAGCTCTGGCGAATACAAATGGAGGAGATCACGTGACGCTTGGGGCCGTTTTCCTGACGTAGTCGGCCATATGGCGCGTGCCGGGGGAAGGGGCGGGGCCAGATGCCAATCACGGGCGCAGGGTGCGACCGTGGAGCCACAGACACACACACACATCCACTCGCATCTTCCAGCATCAGCAGCACCGCTATATAACCAGAGCATCACATCGGCGCTGCCACATTAGGCTTCAATCCGCAGGACTTCCCACACCACGAGGGGCATGAAACTATCATAACGAGACATTCAACAAATCCTAGGTATGTGATGCTTCTGTCTTTATGCCACTCACTTTGCGTTCAACTATCTTGACTGTTGGTTCGAAATCATTCAGATCACTTGTATGGAAACTGGGCTGAAAGGACATTTAATTATGAAGGGCAAAAGTGTGTTAGCTGATGCACGATGTGAAGCATGAAACACATTAATCCACCATAACTGAACGTTTATTTGTAATATTTTACTTTAAATTAGCGATAAGTATATGATAACAGTACATTATATGCTCATTGCACTTTTACAACTACTTTGAATTTAATTACTGTAGAGAAACAATTCAACAAAATGAAACAATGAAGCTCAAACATAAAGTGCAATAAAATACTTTCTAGAGTCTACATTTCTAAACGTCCATACAATATTTGTTGTTAGGAATACGATTCACAACTAGTTAAGCTTTATCTTGTTGTGACGAAGGAAGGCAATGGCAATTTACTTTTGAGAATGTTCATTCAAACTAATTTATTCTCTTAAAAACGAAAGTTTTTTCAGTGCTTGAGAGATTCAGCAAGAAATCGTGTTCTTATAATGAGCCAGAAAGTAGTTTTTCTTAATACCCACAGAATAAAAGTAGTTTTAATATTTATTTATTTTTGTCATTGGCTGTACATACTGTATCACATCACAATCATTTTTTCATTCCTTTATTCTTTATTACAAGATGCACAACAGCAATAGCTCTGTCTGATAAGGTGTTACATAATAAAGCTGCATAAAGTATAAGCGGCTATGAATCATCTACAGGTGATGTGGTGTTGCATTTTAGTGCAGGTGCATTTCATACTTTAAGTGTTGCATGGATCTCTTGTGGAAGAGAGAAAGAAGAAATTAATGAATGAATATTGAAAGGCTTTGTGTTTCTTTTGCAGAGTTCCAACATGACGAAGTCTTACACCGAGGAAAGCATGATGCTGGAGTCTCAAACCAGCGCAAACTGGACCGACAAGGGTCACAGCAGCTCCCAAGACGAGCGAGACGAGGACAAGACCGACGATCCCATGCACAAGGACATGGAGGATGATGACGATGTGGGACTCAACCGACTAGACGATGAGGATGACGAGGAAGAAGAAGAAGAGGAAGAAGACGGAGACGACACCAAGCCGAAAAGACGAGGACCCAAGAAGAAGAAGATGACAAAGGCACGCATGCAAAGGTTCAAAATGAGGCGCATGAAGGCGAACGCCCGGGAGAGGAACCGCATGCACGGGCTCAATGATGCGCTCGAGAGCCTGCGCAAAGTTGTGCCGTGCTACTCCAAAACGCAGAAGCTCTCCAAGATCGAAACGCTGCGACTGGCCAAAAACTACATCTGGGCTCTTTCGGAAATTCTGAGGTCGGGCAAAAGCCCGGATTTGATGTCTTTTGTGCAGGCCTTGTGCAAGGGCTTGTCCCAGCCGACGACCAACTTGGTCGCAGGATGCCTCCAACTGAACCCCAGAACTTTTCTCCCCGAGCAGAGCCAGGAGATGCCCCCTCATATGCAAACAGCAGCAAGTGCTTCCTTTTCCGCGCTTCCCTACTCCTACCAGACGCCCGGTCTTCCCAGCCCTCCGTACGGTACAATGGACAGCTCTCACATCTTTCACGTCAAGCCGCACTCTTACGGGAGCGCGCTGGAGCCGTTCTTTGACACCGCGCTCACAGACTGCACCAGTCCCTCGTTTGACGGACCCCTTAGCCCACCTTTGAGCGTCAATGGGAACTTTTCCTTCAAACACGAGGCTTCCTCGGAATTCGAGAAGAACTACGCCTTTACCATGCACTATCAGGCGGCGGGCTTGGCCGGCGCGCAGGGACACGCGTCTCTTTACGCGGGCTCCACGCAGCGCTGTGATATACCGATGGAGAACATTATGTCGTACGACGGGCACTCTCATCACGAGCGGGTCATGAACGCTCAGCTGAACGCGATATTTCACGAGTCGTGATTCTAGTGGACACTTGTGAGACTGCTCGACACGGTATTCTGTTCTTACGGCTGATGCAAAAAGAGCAACAACATTATATGCTTAATCTTATGTACGTATTTATTGTTGTTACTGCCTTTAGGAGAAAAGAGAATTGGTTTATTCTCGTTCACCTTATGTATTGTATTCTATAGCGCTTCTACGTTGCGGTCACACACAGGTGGGAACAGGCGTGACCTTCTTCAGAATGTGTTAATTATCCATGCTACAAAATCACAAGCAATAATTTGGAAACTATGCAATTTTTAAGACTGGGCCAATTATAGAAATGAATAGAGATTGATATATTTTTCAACCTATTACATTTTACTACTTATCTATCCCATACTGAATTATTTTGTTGTGATTTTGTATAGAATTGTTAATTTTTATAAAGTCAAATCCTTGCATCATTCCATGCAACCCCCATGTTAATGTTTTTTAAAACTGATTTATCTCCTGTGTTTATATGAAACAGTACTCATTCTAACAACCAGCAGGCAAGTGCTTCAAAATCTGTAATGTTGCCTTAGCGATGAACTACTGTACAAATCATGCAGAGTTGCACAAATCCCATCCTCTGAATCCCTTCTAATGTTATGTCCAATCGGTGATCCTTTGTGGAATTTCGAATCACTTGATTGATGGGAAACAAATTCGGTGTTAGAGTCTCAGTGTTGTACATAGAAGCTTGACTATCACCTTTTAAACTAACCCTGTGGAAAAGCTGATCGAGAGGCCTGCTGTCTTTCTAAGATGGAAAATAAATCATGGACTGAATTAGTCTGCTCAAACTATTCGGGTATTTTCGACCGAAATGTTGGACGAAAGAACAAACAACGAAGATGCAACCAAAAAGAGGTTGATTTAAAAGTGATTCTTGAGACTGTTGTATGTGTGTGTATCAGTTCATGATGGAGGTTTAAGAAATAAAACAGATGGTTTTGAATTTAACATTATTATAATCATGTCTGTCTAAATTCATGCACCACGCCACGAAAAACGATTTACCTGTATATGTATTGCTTTATTAACACATATACTTGTTCAGATTATTCCGCAAGAGGCACAATAAACGCAGTATAAGTAAAAAAGGAAATAAAAAGAAAACAAAGACGCATGCTGGTCTAAAAATTAGGCTATCAAGTATTTCTCGTGATGATTGTGTAACGTAGACTGAAAGTGGCAGCTATATTTTGAGACTATTACTATGAAAACTCAAGGTCATGTGAATTAATACCCTTGAATATTATTCAACACTGCTAAAGATCGCTGTCAGTATCGATTTGGTCCTTTAGCGCGCAATAAGAGTGTTTCTTACCTGAATGCATATAGCCTGCAGCCAAAATAAATATTGCATCAACCCTATGCAGAGCTACAATATAAATGCACCTCCAAAATTGAGACATTACCCAGCTTTGAAAACCAAAAGTCATTATTACACCAATGATATCAAGTGTAAAAAGCATCAAGTCAACGGAGAGTTTAATCCACGCTTTTGCGTACGTGTATACATTTGTACAAAAGAGGGTTTCATCAACAAAAATATTTTGAATTTATGCATGCACAGTGTATTTCTAAACAGAAAATTATATACGTGTGTAAATGAATGACTCTTGTCCGCATTTCCACAACTTTACGTGCCTGTCGTGCGAACAAAATCATCTTAAAATATAATGGATATGCTTGTTTTATTTTTTATTTGCAGAGCAGAACGCATTTGTCCTTTGTTAATGGAAATACAAGTTGTCACTCAGGCAAACTATACATTATAATGAAGACATGAAGCGTTATTGAGTTATTATACATAAGAGTTATTGAAATACCCCGCGCATAACGTTGGGGTGTACGAAGAAAAACATACAAAAAACATCTTATGCCGATGAGGATGAAATTATTTACAGACAAAATTATATATAAAATCTTGTAAATTCCTGTAAAAGGCACACGTGCGCTGGGTGGAAGATTTTGAAGGCTAGATATGGGGAATATGGGTCATCACGACTAACATTGTTCTTTAGAAATGTTTTTAATACGACTGGTGCATATAGATAAAACAATATATGTATTTAAATCAATTGATGTGGGAGGGCAAACGTCTAGGAGTCTCAGAAGCTTTGGTTACATCAGGAACTGTCCAAGGTGCTGCCCGAGGAAGAGTTTTTCACACCCGTTCACCTGATGGATAACTGTTTAGAGCACCAAATAAACCAGGCCTCTAGTTATTAAATATATGGGAAGATATTTAGGCGTGCATGTCCGATATTTGTTACCATTAAACAATTTTAAGCTTCATCTGAGTGCCATCAGTGTCTGACAAAATTAAAACTTTTTGTTCACTTTTCTATTGCAAGCTGTCGTGTATTTTCTAAAACTACCTGATACCCATTTGCAGCGTATTTTAAAATCACTATAACAAATGCAATAAACACTTTTTAGCGATTAAATTGTATTGGGAAAAATTCACAAATACCAGCTAGTCATTTATAGTAGGTTCATGTACTCTAACTCTTTTTACTAAATGTAGACAACTACTAATTAGTATAATTGTGACTTATTATTGTTTTTATTTCTAATAGCTTTTCCAGCAGTGAGTAGGCCTAGGCCTATTTTATTTTTCATTATCTAAGTATTCATTATGAAACATTTTGTTAATAACATGAATAAATGTTACAAATGATTGTCATAGTATTTCATATTGCAACACATTTTGGAATGATTTGTTGAATTAGTAATAATGGACCATTTGCGAGTGAGGGCAGCGCGCGTGCTCGGCTAAGAAAGTCCAGCGGGTGCGCGCGCGCTCTAGAGGTGAATGGATACGAGGAACTTCCTCAAGAGTCTAGCGAGCGGGAGCGCGCCGAGCCGGTAAATCGGTACACAAAGACGAGATTGCCCTTGCACCCATTCACGTTATGTTTGAATCCCCGTGTAAATCGATAAATGTCCTTAACGCGTGGTCGGAGAGTCAGGAAGAGTTGCGCGAGACGCAACCGGCGTCTCCTCCTCCTCGCGGGACGGGAAAGCGAGTGAAGATAAAAAAGAAAAAGCGAAAGGAGCAGCAAAGCGAGAAACGCTCCGTCTCGGCCCCTCAGTTATGCACCGATGACGACGGTCAGCGCCGAAAAGAAACGAAACATAGGCCGGACGAACCGATTGTGAGAGGAATCTTCCAAATCGGGAAAAAGAGCCACGACGTGGTTCTCACGGGAACGCGGATAACATGGACGCGCATTCAGCCCGAGACCCCTACAGGTGAGCAGAGATGAGTTTCCATGGGGATTACGCGCGACTCATGTTTACTTCCTGTGAGTCATAAACAGCTTATTATTACCGTGTTTTAATACACATGTATTTTCAGCATCGGAAAAGTTCTCGGTGAGGCATCACGACATAGAGTAAACATAAAAAATAAAATACAATAAAAAACATTTCTGTATTGTGGCAGACGCCTTTATCCAAAGCGACTTACATTTCATTCAAGAAACACATTGCTATTCTAATCAGTTCTTGCTTTCCCTGGGAATCGAACCCATGACCTTGGCGTTGCAAGTGAAAGCTGTATGACATCAGTAAAGACTGTATAAACTGAAATGAATCATTTAGAGTTTTTGAATAATAATTTGGTCTTTCTCTCTCTTATTTTGGTTATTTATATATTTCTGTCTTGTACGTCAATACAGACACTTGATGCACAATTAAAATGCAAGCTCCAGGCTTACAAAAGAAAGTTGCATTTCATAAATATATGGATTCTTCCAAACAGACATTTGTCACTATGCATGCGCACCAAAGTCACTTCATCCACCAGGCAAATGACAGAAGTTCTTCTTTGAGGTCATTTGGTCCAAGTAAATACTGCATATATATGTAGCTTATGAGAATCACTGAAATTCTCACATATATTTTGAGAAAAAAGACATTTATGTGTTATGCAGACACTTTTATCCAAGACAAATTGGCTTTGCCGGTACCATGTGCTGTTGTTTGAGCTACAGATATTGTTTATGATTTCCAGTTTTGTTCAAGGCTATTAAATGCATAGTTTTCCAGTAACTGTCTCTAAGCCAAGGGATAGTATTTGGGATAAAAATCCCCCTTGTTGCAACATTAAAAATGCCCACTATAGCTAAAATGCCCACTTATTAAAAATAAGCTTTTCACAAATATTGTGGTATTCCATCAGTATTCAATAAAATAACTTTACATTTATGCATTTGGCAGATGCTTTTATCCAAACCGACTTACATTGCATTTTAAGATGCACATTGACATTCTAATCAGATCTTGCTTTCCCTGGGAATCGAACCCATGACCTTGACGTTGCAAGCGCCATAACTTATTTTTGATTGTTGTAAACATCAGAACCAAAAATAAGCATGGTGTGGACGGGCCTTTAGCTCTGTTGTACCCTACTGTAATAATCATTTAAGCAAATAGGGCTACAACAGTATAGCAATCCAAATAAAGGGGGGAAAAAGGGGGTAATGTCAGTTCTGCCAGAAACTCATGTGTAACAGCTGTGTTGGTAATGGACTCCGGCTGACTGTTGTGACCACCTAAAGTAGGGCATCTGTCAGTCTTGTGGACAGTTAGCAAATGTCCAAGTAAATGATACTCAAAACTACCATCTGCATCATTACACTAAGAAGATAACATATGACTTTTTAGGAGGATTTGATTTTCATATCAGATATCAGTGAAACCTAGGCATGTGTAGTTTTTCTCTTTGGGTTGCAAATTTTGCCATTAATTACTCACCCTCATGTCGTTTCAAACCCATAAGACCTTCATTCATCTTCGGAACAAAAATTAAGATCTTTTTGAAGAAATCTGAGAGCTTTCTATTCCTCCACTGACTGCTACACAACAACCACTTTGAGATATCAAAAAGTTCATAATGAGATTGTTAAACTAATCCATATGAATTGAACGGTTTAGTCCAAGTAGTCCAGAGACACAAACGCATTATATGATGAACAGATCGAATTTAGTTTTTTCTTCAAATATAAACATTGATCAGCGAACATGAACAGAAAAAGTAAACTATTTTGGAAACTCAAACGTGCTGCATAACATGAGAATAAACCTCATTGGTTCTTGTGGAAGCTCAAACGTGATGCGTAACACGAGAATGAACCTCATTGGTTCTTGCAGAAGCTCAAATGTGCTGCGTAACACGATAATGAATCTCATTGGTTCTTGAAGAAGCTCAAACGTGATGCGTAACATGAGAATGAATCTCATTGGTTCTTGCAGAAGCTCAAACGCGATGCGTAATATGAGAATGAATCTCATAGGTTCTTGCATAAGCTCAAACGTTCAGCGTAACACGAGAATGAACCTCATTGGTTCTTGCAGAAGCTCAAATGTGCTGCATAACACGATAATGAATCTCATTGGTTCTTGCAGAAGCTCAAATGTGCTGCATAACACGATAATGAATCTCATTGGTTCTTGCAGAAGCTCAAATGTGCTGCATAACACGATAATGAATCTCATTGGTTCTTGAAGAAGCTCAAACGTGATGCGTAACATGAGAATGAATCTCATTGGTTCTTGCAGAAGCTCAAATGTGCTGCGTAACACAAGAATTAATCTCATTGGTTCTTGCAGAAGCTCAAACGTGATGCGTAATATGAGAATGAATCTCATTGGTTCTTGCAGAAGCTCAAAGGTGTTGCATAACATGAGAATGAACCTCAATTGTTCTTGCGGAAGCTAAAATATGCTGCTTAAAACACGAGAATGAACCTCATTGGTAATTGTGGAAGCTCAAACATCAAGCGAAAATGCTTGAGCTTCCATTTACCACAACTGATGTGTGTTGATGAAAGTTTAAATGTGATCATATAAAGCGATTGTGACTCTTCAGAAAATTTGGGCTAAACTGCTTGATTCATATGGATTAGTTTAAAAATCTCTTCATTAACTTTTTGAAGCGTCAAAGGGGTAGTTGCATAGCTGTTAGCAGAGTGACAGAAACCTTTCAGAGTTCATCAAAAAGATCTTCATTTGTTCTAAAGAAATAACTTTAATTTTGTGAGAACTATCCCTTTACGGACCCACCATTTAATCTATACATTTTCAGCTAATAGAAATAGATGTATTAATAATATATACTTTGTCAGAGGGGGAATTTATGTGGAAATCGCAGCGGTATAAAGCGTAAAATCCACAAATGCATAGGAATTTTGGTTTGCTGTCATCATTGAAGCATTCATTTAAAAAGCCCTCAAAATTTGATTTACTCTATTTTATTGATCATGAAACAAAACCAAATGGGGAAAATGAAACTATTTTGAAACACACCCAGCAGTTTGATGCCGAGGCATGTACTTCCTGTCTTTGGCTGTTGTTTTGTGCAGGCACTTTAAAGCACGAGCGCTGCCGAGTGCAAGAGAGACTTTCAGTCAGCTTAAGCTTTATAGACAGTACTTTTCATCTGTGATCCAAGCTAATGTTATTAAGCCAGAGCTCTCATTACACAGAAAGCATTCATGGCCTTTACCAAATGTTCTCTTAAAAATGCCAAAAAAATGACAGTGAGATCTCGATATACTGGGGTTCTCTATTTGACGCTCGTGTGCTTTTTTTTTTTTCGCTGAGGGATAACAGATCAGAATATTGCCCCTGATCCCTCAATGCAGACAACCGAGAGAGATTGGAGGACATTAACCAGTATACAAACACAATATCAAATTACATGATTGCAATGTGGCATTTCAGTGCTTGTTTCTATGACAACATTGTGTGTTGGATTTCAGTGATGCTTTGATACCTCTGTTTACTTCTCCCGTTGCTTAATTTCTGATTATGCATTTTAGTTGCATTGTCATATGCTTTAGACCTACAAAATAAAAACATTTGTGATATACATAGTTTCCACAAAAAATATTATTAATGCTAAAAAAAGGTTCCTTATATTATTACAATGGTCCTCACACAAAAAAAACCATGGTTCTGTCAGGGTTGAGGAAGGGGATGATATGAGGACCAAAATAAAACACAACAAAAACCACCCCGAGGGGGGAAAAACAAGACTCTACTGACTTGACTCGACTCGACTCGACTCGGACGAACAAGACTAGACTGGCAACACACAGCAGACATCACCCAAAAATGACAACGAACCAGCACAAGACAGCAAACACTGAGGGATTAAATAGACGTGAGAACGAGGAACCACTCGGGTCACGCGCTCACGATAAGGACGAACACACGAGTTATGAATGCCCGAATCCCTACACAAAACCGAAACTGAACCAGACCAAAGTATCGGGACCGGACATCATTACCCGCACACCAAACAGACAAGAGTACGTGTGATTCGAACACTCAAATCCGTGCGCACACACACACAAAACACTAGACATTACGGTAGTGTCAGAACTCTGCTACAAAACCAAGAAATGACTAATGATGAACCCTGACAGGTTCTTAGTGACCTCATAACTGAAAGGTTCTTTAAGGAATCCAAAAATGCTTTCATCATTGCGAAACATATACTTTAAAGAGTGCGAAAGTCTCTTTAACTAAACAAAGTATTTTGAAGCCATATGAAAGATTCGTTTGATGAACATCATTGACTGAAACTATTACTCTTCATTGTAACTTTCACTTGAATACTGCATCCTTTGTTGGAACAAAATAATGTGTTTTTGGAGTGGCATGAGTAAATGATGACAGAATTGTATTTTTTGTGTGAACTATCCCTTTAAACCAGCACAGGGCTGACAACAGGACAAACTGTAAATAATATATAGAGTTTCTTTTTTTAGAGGTCAGCACTATTTCTATCATAAGTTTTAAAAATACCGCTCACGAGGCATCACCTACAGCCTATCCAGAGTAAACATGTCAGCTAGCTCACCTTTTTAAAATGAAAGTAGAGCCCGCTGAATTGGCCTCATATTCAGCCGCAACCACAGAAGCGCACGGGAGGCTGAGATTGTTTGCCAAAGGGATCTGGGTTTGACTTTTTGAACCCTGAATTTGCTTAGCATTGGCCTTGGCTTTACTTCAGTTTGTCTGTTGAATGTACAACCGCCGTGATTTGATCTGGGTGCCAGAGCAGTTCACGCCTCCAGTCCACGCAGTTCATTTCGATCACTCTGGTGGGTTCATGCCATGTGTGCGCTGATTTTACCTCTGGCTCTGTAAACGTATACAAGCAAAGCTCATGGGGCAGAGATTGCAGATGTATACTTTTATTTTGTTGTTTTTTAATCATACCTTACCGTACATACTTTACCATGCATAACTAGATACAGAAGGCAACAGTTTAAGTAAATAATAAATGTTGTTGATAAGCATCCTTAAATGTTTGCACTGCACGATAGCTTATATCGGGAGATTAACCTATTCATCTCGTTTAGCAACACAGAAGTTACCTATTTTCTTTGAATGTGCATGACTTGCATTCATTAACTGCTATAGGGAAATAACTAGAAGAAATACACAGTGCTGTAAACTGTAAAAATGACAGTTTGCACAATCAAGTAAATTTAAATTTACTTTTTACATTTACATAAAAGATAACAGAATACTCAGTCATCTAAGCTATGAAGAGCACCCTCTGAAAAATAATAAAAAAAAAAGAGTAGGGCTGGATTAAACTCTTGTGTTGAAGTCCATAATCAGATATGACCATTGTAGGGATTTTCCTTTCTATGATGAGCAAATCTAATTACATTATAGAGTATATCCCGAATGCATGCTCACTTATCTCTGAGGGAGTAATACATTAGATGAGAGATGCTCAAAGCCATTCTTCTATGTGCATTTTAAAAGGTTTTGTTTCAGATCACATCCTAACACATTGACTTCAGTTCTCAGTTTTTGTTTCATCGATCACTTTAGCCATTTATATGAGCGCTGAACTGAACGAGCATGTCATGCAAGCAAATGCTAGATGGTTTACCATACATAAGCTGCGGTACTATTAGATCTTTGAAAATGACCTGTTTTTCCCAGAACTCAGAGGACTTTGGTTGACCATTGCGGTCAGCATGGAGCATCTGCCCCAGTGTAGCTCTCTGGAACTGGACTGACTGGCTTAGCTTCAGATTTCTGAGGCTAATTGCACCGCTGAGGTTATCTGATCCCATTTCACAGTACCGAGGGACAGAAGGGGGGCATTTTTTAGTCAAGACACATTCTCTGTCCTCCGCATGGAAAAATGCAGTGCAGTGTCACATCAGTCAAAATCAGCGCTAACTAGCTGTGTACACTCCGAGAAGCATCAACGAGCAAACAAAAAAACATGTTCTGCAACTCTAGGTACAACAATAAGTAATGGTAGTTTAGTAATTTAGCCACGTTAACAAAGTTATGTTACTTATTTAAGCTATCCAGTCTTACAGATCACATATTCCCCCCTTCATATCCTCAAATTATTTTGGCTGGGAGCATAATGAAAAGTAGGTGACGATAATTGTTTATTTCTAGAGCCTGTTTAAAAATAATGAGCAGAACATCATTAGCATCAATAATGAGTCATTATGCTGAGACATGCTCAGCTCTTCTACTAACACCTGAGACTCAGAATAGGAGCCTCTGGTAACAGACCCACAGAAAGAGACGTACACACTTCCAAAACTGTACGACAGCATAAGAATGAGCAGCAAGAAAGAACAGTTTTGCATTGCATTAAATGCCTCTTGCTGTATGCCTGAATTAATCTGCAATGTTTTCACCAGGACAATTAAAGCACACGGATATTTTGTTGAAATGAAAGGATGTTCAGTCAAAAATGAACAAATCTCTTGTCATTTACGACAATATTTTGAAGAGTGAAATGAAAGACACAAAAAACAAAACTTGAATCTTAACAACAAACTTTTCTGCACTGACCTTGACCGAAGAATTGGTGGAATTTAAACAGTAAGTACTACACTTTTGTTGGTAGTTGAACGCATAAATTTGCGAAAATATATTTAAATAACAACAAACATCACTAAAACCCAAAACAAAAAATAAAACCAAACCATTGAAAGTTCTAGCTGCGAGTGCAGCTTATTGGTACCCTTATTGGTAGCTGAATACATAAATTAGCCAAAATATATTATAAAATATTATAATTTAATAAACAAACATGCAAAGAGCAAGAGATGTGTATGATGAAAATATAAGTGGGCTGACTGAAACCAGTCATTATACAATAATATGCTGTTTTTGAGTCTTATAGATAAAAAACAACAAAAAAACATGCTGTTTAGCAAGCAGATTGTATCCTGCACGCCAATCAGCTGGCTTGTGTACCGAACACAGTCAAAGTTCAAGTGTGTGACCCTTCTGTATTGCAATAGGGATATACAGTGTCATAGTCTAATTGCACACAGGGAACAAACAGACGCTGCCTCCTTTGTTTGCATCCTGCGGGCTTGAAAACGGCAATATAAAAATGTAAATATTGGGTTTTGGTGTGTGGGTCTGGGCACACAGGCTTCCACAGGCACAGGTGGAAAATATGCTCTCGGACGCCATGCTGGGAACCACATGGCCCCACACAACATGGGGGCAAAGAGTGGCTTGCTGACCTGGCACGGGCTTTCCACAGTTGGACCCCTTTCAAACCATGGTATTAGTTTCATCTGTGAGAGCGCTGCACGCATCAACAACGTGTAGGGAGAAGATGAGACAAAGAGACCCTCTGCCAGACTGAACCCTGTGAATGCAGGTGAAGATGTAAAAGACATTCATGGAGAAATATGTAGATTTTCATATTTTCTGAAGGAAGGAGTGGTGCTTGCCTGCAAAACACTTATTGTTGTGATACCCTTCTTCTTTTTTTCTGATCACTTGGAATAGTAATAAAGCACTTTTCCTCAACTGGCTGCAGGTTTCATTTATGTCTGAATCAAGTACAGTATGGGATGAACTTTACAGTTTAGGATTTGTTCAAATCACTAATCTTCGCTTCAAGCACCACTAATAAAATCAATCCTTATGCATCAGAAAACTTTCATATTGAAATCTCACCATAAAAAGTGAAGCAGCTCAAATCACTCCCGGGGTAGAATTGATTCTTTTTGTCCATACATTAGTCGCATGATGACATGACGTTGGACCCCCTGCATCTCGCCTTTGCTGGAGCGCTGCTGAGAGGAAGCTTGTATCCATCTGGAAGCAATAAAGTTTTCTAGAAGAGTGCACAGTTTTATTTAATCTCCCCATGTCTTACTGTGCCTCAAATGAAGGGCTGTTCCCATCTTGTCATCTGAAATCAGCCTCATGTGCGCCAGAATATGACACTTGCCACGCTGGGGGCCACAGACTCGTTGTTCCCTGCTTTGTTTTCTGCTCTCTGGATATCTGCCTTGTGAGGATCACCAGAATTGGTACTTTCAAACTAATTGACTAATTTCCTAGCATGCAAAGCTTTTATGACAACCAGCAACTCCACACATAAAAACTTATTTTTTAAATAATTTTTGTTACACGTGTGAAAGAGTATAAAAATACATTGCACATTTTAGGAATGTCCTACTACTGTACTGAATTGAATTGCATCAAGCCTGATTTCATGTAATCCAAAAAACATGAGTCGGCAGCTTGTGATGAGAGCATGTGCGTGTGTATGTGTCAGCGCTGGCTGTGATGGGTGTCTACACACAGAGATACATGTAATTGTCAATGAGAGAGATGAGCTCTCGGGAGACGACAGATCCATAGTCAGTCTTCAGGAGGGCTCCGTGTTATATGACCTCGCGTGTTACCAGACGTGTCATATTGATTTGGCCCTTTGCAGCCCCTTTAGACCAATGACCCTGAACATATGGCCCTTCTTATTTGTGAACTTGTGTGCCCTGCAGCAGAGGCACCGGTGGCAAAAATCTCCTTCAACCCCCTTCTCTAACCCCAGCTTTGAGTTTGTGCATGGATTACTCTCAAATCCTTTTTAGATCGCACAAAAGAGGTGTGACGGCTTTTACAAGAAATCTACATATTTTGTCTATGCATCTTAAAGGTAATGCTTTTTTTGTTTGCACTTTTCAGTCATTTAGGTGTTGTAGTGTATGAACCTGTGAGAATGAGTGTATGCACTAATCATAGACATGACACCACATTTTCCTATTAAAGGCATAGTTCACCCAAAAGTTACAATTCTGAAATCATTTACTCACCTTCATGTTGAATAAACCTGGTATTTACTCTTTTCCCTGGAACATAAAAGTTGTACTTTTGAAGAATATTCCCCCTATTATCTATACATTTTCACAGTGACTCAATTATTAAAAAAATATACAGTATGTATGTTTTTGAAAGAATCATGCTATCATGCTTACCAATGCTGCATTTATTTGATTAAACATATTGTTAAACAGTAATATTGAGAAATATTATTACAATTTAAAATAGCTGTTTTTTACTCATTTCTCCTGTCTTCAGTGTCACATGATCCTTCAGAAATCATTATAATACGCTGATTCGCTGCTCAGTAAACTTTTCTTATTATTATCAGCTGAAAACAGTTGCTGCTTTACATTTTTGTGGAAATTGATTTCTTTTCAAGATTCTTTGATATATCAATATTTTTTGTAACATTAAAAATGTCTTTACACAAACAAAGCGTAATTTTTGCATCCTTGTTGAATTAAAGTATTAATTTCTTTAAAGAAATCTTACTGATGCAAAGTTTTGAATGATAGTGTATATTTAATACAAGAGTGCTAAATATAAGCAAAAATACACTGGATACATGTCTGATTTCTGTTTATTTTAGTGAAGAAGAAGAAATCTCACCTTCAATCTCAGTTTCTACACTTTATTCAATTGTATCACATTTCAACCATTCTTACTCACATATTCCAGTTTAATGGTTAGTCGGAATAAGTTGTTAACTTGACTCAACATTCATCGTAATACAGGCACATGCCAGCTGTCTTATTCAGCGATCTTGTAATTAAATTATAGTCTTACTTGGATTATGGCAATCAAGTAACCACCTTCACGTGATGCAAACATAATTGGAATACGACCAAATTTAATTACATTAATAATAGAATAAAAGAGTCAGTGGCATTTATTGTATAACCCCGTGACATTTCCTGTTCTCTTCGCAAAAAGAAACACGAACAAACAGTCATGAGCAAATGACCTTGGTAGATCTTTTTTTATTTAATTTCCTTTTCTTTCTAGCATAATTTTAACCTACGTCAGCTTTCTAATACTTGCGTTAGCTTTCTAATTGCATCAGCAAAGCCTTGTCAAGAGATTAATTTTGCTGCCAATTTTAATGCAGTTGTTAAAGTTGCATCATTATTTCCTTAAAAATAGATTAGCAAGTGTGGAGCTGTAAAGTGGCCAAAATACAATAGAGATATGAAAAAAAAAGTTTGTGTAAGCAAGAATTTATGGGCTCCCAAAAATAGAGAGAGCATAGTATTAGCAAAAAGTAAAGTTCCAATTGTGTGGCCTGTTTTTGAGCAGATCAGCAGGAAATGCTAGTCAAACTCATGCTTTACCAGGTTAGGTACCTCAATCTACATCTCATTGCTTCTACTTAGTGGGAGACTCATTTAAACTCAATTTTCCTGTTCTTAATTGGAGGGACTAATTGGGTCCTATTGCCAAAGCCTTAGAACATCAGTGCCCAGATCAACCTGACTGACGCTGTGCACATGCTGAAAACCTCGGCCTGAAAAGGGCAGTTGTACTGCAGCATTTGGAGTCTCTTTATTAAAAAGGGTGGACATGTGCAAAAACTGCAACACAATTAGCATCAGGCAGATAAGTCTTTCTTTAATCCTGTTTACGGTCGGCATCAGGCAGATGTGCCAAGACTGATTCGGACACGGTGCCGACTTACTGTAATGTAACAGTGGAGAACACCCCCCCCCCCCCCTCCCACCCCTTTCGGGCTCGTTCCTATACCTTTCAGGACTCTCACTCAGAGGCAGCTTCCTGTACATGGCCGTTAACATGGGCCACTTTGTCATTTGCCCTGGCTCAAGGAAAGCTCTGCCGGGAGAGATTATCTCCTATTCCCACTAATTCAATTGACTCAGGGTTTTGTAGAGTGACCACAATGAAACGAAGCTCTGGAGTTAAATAAATAGAGTGGTGGAGGTATAGAGAGGTTCGAGCAGAAGCCAGAGTAGGAACAGATGGCGGCTGGTGTCTTGCGCAGTAATGTGAGAGGGTAGTTAATGTTCTGAAACGTGGAGGTGCGGCTCGGGGTGCTCCTAATGAAGAAAAGCTTTCACACAAGGAGAGACAGTGTCATTTAGAGAAGCAGCAATAGAGCTCAGTCCATCTTAAGGCTCTGCGACAGATTTCAGAGCGGTTTAATTGGAGTTTGCCTGTGGGTAATCATTTACAGCGGGGGGTCAGGAGAGAACAGGAAACTCGCAGCTCATCGTAACGCTGGGGTATCAAGTGCAGTGCTGTTGAAAATCTGAATTCTCACCCATTAAAACTTTATTTTGTTGTTTGTTTTAGTTCTCATTAAATTAAATTAAGGGGATTTTTAGTTCTCATTGAATTAAAGGGATAGTTCATCCAAAATAATGAAAATTCCCGTTTAATCGTTATCATCTTATTCCAAATGTTTGTGCAATTCTTTCTTTTTTTGTGCATAAATTTTAAATGATATATATTTTTTTCCCATATAATGAATGTCAAAGGGTTCTGATGTTGTTTTTGCATTGGCTTTTATTTTACGGACAAAAACAGTTCAAAAGTTTAGGGTCGTTGTTCGATTTTTGTTGTTGTTGAAAGAAATTAATACATATTAAATTGATCAAAAGGAACATTGTTGCAGAAAATGCTGTTTCGCTCACAAACCTTTTAAGTTCTGAGCAAGCAAATGCAAAGTTTCTCAGGGAAAAACACGCGTTTTTGTGGAACTCTGTAGTTTTGGAACTACAAAAGGGTGAGTAAGTGATGACAACGATTTTCAAATTTTGGGAGAACAATTATTTAAATTATTTAAATTTTCAAGACAACACACAAAATAAGCTGCAAGTCATTTCACACTGGTTATTAAAGTGCAGAAAAGTAACAAAGCTCAGCTCACGCTGTCCTTAACATCTTACAAAATTTCAATTAAACAGGACTTTTTTTTTACCAGTGGGGGTAACGCATTACATGTAACATAAGTTACATAATCATAATGCGTTTTTCAAGTAACTAGTAAAGCAACGGATTACTTTTAAAGTTACTTTTTCAAACAAGAAAAGCAAGTTACTTTGAATTTCCTTTTTTTGACTGATAGCTTTTCTATCTTCCATATTGTGAACACGATGCTTATTGTAGTTCTAGACTAAAGGTATTTACTCATCTCACTCAGTATTACGCACACCTTCAATAATTTTATAATACACAAATACAAAATTTATATAAATACATATGTATTTACTTACACTTTGTTAACCAATGTCCTTGCTGATGACCTTCGTTAATCCACTTCACTAATAAGCAAAAATTATTCTAGATAAACATCACATTTGTGTTCACATTTTAAATAAATTTTATTGCTGAAGCACGTTGAACTTTCTTCTCCTGCATTCTGTTCTTAAAAAGCATTTAGTTACTTTTTTAGGGAGTAACGCATTACTGTAATGCATTTCTTTTAAAGTAACTTTTCCCAACACTGTTTATTACTGCCTTTAAGGTTTAATTTGGGTGAAATAATAGTACAAATTTAATTATGTTGTGGCATTTAAAAAAAACACATTACAAATAGTCAAAAGGTGAACAAATGTATAACATTACCGTACATTAAAGTTAGGGTAGGCGATCTTCGGAGCAGCTAGCAATAGCGAGCTAGCTTTGAAAGCATGAGATCCCAGAGCGTCTCTAAAGCTGTCTTCTTCAAAACACATGAACGCATACAGGGTTTGCAAAGCATCACGAGACGAGAGACGCCATTAAACTACCTCATGTCTCAAAGCGCATTTAAACAATTTAAAGGGCTCTTGTATCACCTGCTGCTGCAGATTAATTTCAGCATTGATAGTGTTGCCATTAAAACATACATCTTAGTCACAAAGCGGAGGAGTATAACGCCACGGGTTTCCGTCTTTTCCACATTACAGTAGTTATGGCGAGAACGCACAATAAGCTCTTTGTTATGGTTCACGAGGAACTGTAAAAGGTGGCGGCTGTTTCGGTTGTGGGGTTCAGTGACTGACATCTGTCTAACAGGGTATGAAAATACGGACCAAATGCAATGATTCGACAACATTATGTGGACAACAAATCTCTCAAAAACTATATATATACTTTAAATACATTTAGACAAATTAGCTTAATGATCGTGAAGAAACTTTCAACAAGCCTAACAAAAATGTTTTCTTTAACAAATCTCCTACCCTGCCTTTAATGTCTCTTGTGTGTTTGCTTTAGCTGACCGTGATGTGAAGATGCAGGAGGAGTATGTAGAGCTAAAGGATGTGTTTGCTGTGAAGGTAAAGCGGCGACGGTCTGTGGGGCAGCAGACGGGTGGAACTCTGCTGGGCATCACACTCTTCCAGTGCAAGAAGAAAGGGCTCAAACTCAAGGACCATGCCATCCACTTCAACAACCTGAGTGTGGATCACTGCGAGACTTGGTTCAAGAGCCTTAAAGAGATCCTCAGCGGTACGTTCACACATCAGAACAGTTGAACATCCACCAGACACTGAAAAATATATCACAAATCAATCATTAGGCATTTTAGAATGATTTTTATCGGTGAATTTTATGACGTACTTTTATGACGTACATTTATGATGTGCAAACATTAAGCTTGTCAACATTTGCTTCATTTTATATTTTATTGTGTTTGCTGACATACATTGAATAAAGACTGCCTGACTCTGTTATAAATTGGACACAATTACTCTGTTCCTGAACTTAGTGAGTGTAGCATTTTTTGTGTGCTATTCAAGATGTAGGCTTCTAAGATGCTTTTGTTTTTGCCATATTCGGTGGCAGCATGTATCCTTTGCAGAGAAGACAACCTCATAATGCACGGCAAAAAGCTTGGTGAGAAAATATCTATCCAAACTGACAAACAAAGCAAAATAAGTAGAAACTATTTCTATTCTGGTTCAGATTTGTTGTGTTTACAGCATTGTTCGGTTAGAAAAATATTGTCTCAAACTAAGAATCGTTATCAAAAGCTCTTGAGCTGCGTAGTCTTACAAACGGAGATTTTAGAGTCCCAATAAGATTAAAATACACAAATAAACCTCGTTCCAGTCTTGCAGAACATCACAAAGTAATCTGATAGAACAGTTCTTTTCAAATGTTGTTGGATCCTCCTTTTATACAAGGAGTCAGTGATGGAATAGACTGGAATCTAAGCAATTCAGTAGACTGGAAAATATACCTATTCAATCGACTTAAATGTTCACCAACATAAAAGAAAGTTTACTAATGTCAAAAGCTAGAAAGTCTACTAATAGAACAGATCTAAATTGACCATAACACACAATTCACCTCTAAATAACAATTAAATACAAATAATTAATACATAACTACAACTGGACTCTTTTTTTTACAGAATTATTGACAAGAACCATTTTGAAACAATATTTTGTGTATTTTACCGCTCAAAAAATGACTTTTACATTGTTACAAAAATAATGTAACATTCTTAACAGAACAAAATGCTGTTCTTTTAAACTTTTAATTCATAAAAGAAAAAGCCTATATTATATTATATATATTAAGCCTATTTATTATATAGCCTATATTAGCAAAATATGAATATATGAATAAAATATACTATATATTAGAACAAATAAACGCAGCCTTGGTGAGCATAAAATATACTAAATTTTAGACTCCAGATTTTTGAATAGTAGTGTAGTAGTAGTTTCTTTATGCTTATTAGATTGATGTTTCTTAGTGAACACCAAACTCTATCAATTGTTGGTTAAGTTGAAAGATTATTCTCTATAACTCATTGGACTGCTTATGTAGATCATTTTATTTGCTGCCTAAGAAGACAGCAAGGCAGCTCACTAGGTTTTGGAACAGAGCATTTTTATCATAATGAAATGATTTCTCAAGTATGCATCAGATCTACAAATATGATGTTTTAGGTGCGTCAACAACATCTTGGCTGCACAAAAAAGTAATGAATAAACTCCACAGACTGGATTATAAGGTACGCTTGTTGAGAGAGCCGAGGGGCACCATCTCCTTTGTGTGATGACCATATCATTATGTGGTGTGCCTGATGGTAGGGGGGTCGGAGGGGGTCTTGAAAGAGGTGGTGTTGGCCACAAGGACCTGCTGGATCAGACTGGAGGAACAGGTTGGTCCTACGGCCTCCCTGGAGTTTGTAATTATCTGTGCTCCTCTCGCTAGCGTTGACTGCCAAGACAGGCCAGCGGCCTGCCTAGCGCTTCGCTGTGCTGCACGGGAGACAGGTGTCCTTCCAAATGCGTCAGAACTCTTCATTCACCGCTTCTCGGAAACCTGGGGGAGGGATGCAAGGAGGAGATTTAATAGTGGGGGACTCAGTAAAAGCCCCGTCTAAGACTCTCCCGAGGACCAACAAAATGATTTCTTCTTTCCTACGCATTAATACAAACTTCCTTTGTCAGCTAAATGAGCGTTGAGCATTCAGACGCTGCCATTGTGAAAATGTGTATGTGTAATCTCTGTTAATCCCGCTCTGCTAAGTATGCAGCAGTGCATATTATCGCTGATAATCTAGCCGCACAATTAGGCTGAAAGTTCAATTTCAGAAATCCTTCTTTGCCCAATGTGCGCCCCGTGAAATACTGAACATGGTATAAGTACACTATATTTAAAACTGGATTGGATATGGGATGTGTGTTTAGGGCTAGATAACGGTATGGGGGAAATCTCTGGAAAGTGTTTTTGTCCGATGAGGGCCTAGTCATAATACTGTATTAACACCAGCTAATCCCTGGAATTTCAGTTACAGCACTGAATAAGAGGTGATGTAACAGCAGTGCTCAGGAGGTGCATTACTCACTGGGAATTAGGGAGGGGATTGTCCAGGCCTCACAACTTTATAGCATCAAGCCCTTCCCCCATGCACCTCAGTCAATCTTTTGGCTGTAAAACTTCTTCTCACGAAAGAGTTTCTGAGCTGTAGCCTTTTAAAGATTGAAATGCTGGCTTTTTGTGGGTAATTGTGAGTGAGGACCGCATGTACTTTGGGCAGAACATGAATTAATTAACATAATTAAAGAATATGCCTTGAGGGAGCCTAGAGGAGAGAGGACGTGCTTATTGAGTGCTGTGAGGAGAAAAAATAATACACAAAGATGAGATTCATTGTTGTGTCTTACTATGGAAGTTCATTGAGACATTTAAAACTGTTAAAATACGATGTTTCAAAAGTATAGCCAGAAGATTTAAAAACATTATACTTTATGTTTTGGCATGAAATTAGAATCACTTACGGACCTTGCCTGTGTAATGTTTCGTCATGTCTTCCAGCTTACTGACCTTGCAATTCTGGTAAACCTGGTAATTTTCCTCTTAAAGGAATTTTTTATAGACCTACAAAAGTAGCTACACTTTACACACAGAGAAAATAACTTAGTAGGATTTCAGTACAAATATTTAAAACATCTTAAAAATATCAAAAAATCTTGAAATTAGATAAACTTACCTAAGAAGTACCGCGGCACAAGATATCAAGATGATATACTGCTCTGGAGTTTTTCCTCTTTCACTTGTATTCATATCTTAAAATCAGCTTGAAAACACTTTATTCAAATTACATTCAAGTCTTAATATTTTAAGCAATGATGCTTTGAAAGTAAATTTAAGGATTGTAAAATTTTTCAACGAGATTAGATCAGGATTTTTATATTATATTATAATAATTATTATTATTTTATTAGATAATAAACAGGTTTTTAGTTAATAATTAATTCACACCTGATGCAATATTAGCAATACTAGCATATCCACACAGAATGACAAAAGTATATCATAAAAACAGCCTGAGGAAGGTCAGTCACCGAAATGTTGCAAATAAAATTATTTAGTTGATGTAGTTTATTTAGTAAAATAATTTTTTTTAAATCCCAGTTTGATGTTGGTTAGACAACAGATCAAAATAGTGTACTACTTATGTCTGTCCTTAAAAAATATGGCAGAGGTAAAATGCTATACAACTATATATTAGCATAGAATACGTATGCCTCTCCAGCATATTAACAGTATAAGGAGAGATAGTAAGAGTTCACTGCTAGTATTCTCTCTTCCTATTTCAACCACAGTAAATCTGAAATTAATGAAAAAGAAAGAAAGAAAAATTATCCCAGAGATATAATTAAATCACTAAAATTATGAGATTTTTTTTTTACGTTATAAATATATCTTCAAATTAAGCAAAGTAAAAAATATGCGTGAGTGTAAAATCTCATTATTTAAATTAGCAATATTTGCACTTTTTTAAGCGTAAGTACAGTGCTGTTTTGACAGTGATTGTCCTTAATTCAGTACATTCTCTCTCCTATAACAGCACTGTTGTCATAGTGGAGCGTCCACGTCACTCTTCATGATCACCTGCTATATTTAAACCTTCACAAACTCTTACAGTTGATAATAAAGCATGACAGTTTGTTTGGTCCACCCCACCCCCTGCATCGCGTGCACATGCTCTCACACGCACACAGGCGCATGTTTTCCATAGATGGATTATCTCTGTTATTTTATTGGCTGTGCTGCCGAATCATTGGCTCGAGGGATGAGAGCGGGCACGCTGGATTACAGGGGTGCTCACCTGTTACAGCGGATCCCGGCCTGGTGTTTCCCAGGGAGGCGGCACAATGGAGGGTGTGTCCCAGCTGACACTCAGCACAAAAGGTGAATGGTCTGGAAAAAAACCCCAGACCCTCAATCCCTGATGTGATTTTATTCAAGGTGAGCTCTGAATGCCATACGCAGCATCAGCGTGTTTTTCTGACAAGCCATGTGATGTACTCTGACACATGAGGTGCGGCCGCCCAGCTGACAGATTAAACCCTGTGGTCAGAGAGCGAGCGGTCGGGCCAGGCCACAGACCAAACATGCGGGGAGACGACTGGCAACAATAGTAGCACCTGTACTACAGTCTACTTGGGTCCAATGTAGTCGTCGAGTTGAACAGGAACAGACTCCTTGTGTCCTTAAACCTTCTTTTGAAAGATTAGTCTAGGCAGGTCAATCAGAGCCCGAGAAGCCCTCGGCGCTCCACTCCGGACACATAATGTGCTCTTGGTGCTCTTGTCAAAGCATGTGGTCACACTCCTGCGTCAAGCTGGACTTTATTGTTGTAGACCTAAAGGGAGGAGAAAAGACAAACAGAGAGAGGAGAGAACTCAAGGGTCAAGCACTGGGTCCATCTCATTCCTCCAAAGGCTTTTGTGACCCATCTGAATTCATGTGCATTTGGCATAAAGCACAACAGTTGCTATTGTGCACAGTGCATGAAATTGCTTTGAGTTGTTTAACAAGATAATAGGGCAAGCAAAATCTCCCTCGGAACGCGATTTTAAGAATGCGTTCGACATTTGAAGGAAGCTGGGCCTTTGGCTGAGCTTGCGCGGCATTTACATGAGCTGATGTACAATAGCTCGATAGCCGAGTGGATAATGTTACACATTAACAGGTTTTCCATTAAGTCAACCTGCGTATCCATGGTGACTCTTTCCCCTTGGCTCCTTGGAAACAGATCAGTCTGTGTATCTTATTGACCGGAGCGCTCTCACTTCAGCTGGGATGTTTTCTGGCCAGCACAAACTCTGTGTGTATGCCTGTTGAAGTGGGGTACTTTGATCCTGTTTCACATAAAAGACAAAAAAGAGATTTATAAAATAGTTAAAGTTGTAGTTCAACTCTACATTGAGTCATAAGTGAGTACAATGAGTAATAGTCCACATAAAAATGACAATTCTGTCATTCATTCCAAACTTGTATGATTTTCTATTTTCAATTAGCAATAAAACTTCATATATCAAAATGTAAAACTTAGTTTGTAAAATCAAGGCCACAAGCATTGCCAAATAGAAAATTACAAGTTTCTAATACTCAGATTAGTTTGTTTCAGATTTTGAAGTATAATCTGGTCGCTCAAAGAGACAATTCCATTTGGTACAAGTGTCATTAAACTAAAACTTCACCTTTTATAATTATGTTTAATGTAGCACATCAGTGTATTTACAAAGGCTTCACTTAAAAGTTGATCATACGTTTCTGCATGATTACAGGAAAACAGGATATCACAAAAACTCCTATCCTCAAGGAGTCTTATTTTACACTTAACATACTTAAAAATGCCCGAATTTAAAAAAAATGTAAACAGTATATAAGATTTCTTTTCATATATTGCATTTTGAAAATAAGTACAATTGGGGATTATTTTTCCACATGTTAAATTAAATTAATTAAAAAGTTTTGTTAAGTATTTTTCTTTTTGTTCAGAAACTGTTATCTGTTATATAAACTGTTATCTGGTATCTTACTTTCCTGAACCGTCAGAAAGCAATGTGAAAAATGATACCGTTACTGTTTCCATCACTGGGACCGTACCTAAACGTACTGGAAGCTCCTGTCACGAAAACACATTTTTTTAATTGCGTGTGTAAACTGGCAATAAAGATCCTTCTGATTCTAAAGGTGTATATTCATACCTTAGAGTAGTACGATTTTGCACATTTTCTTCTGAGAGTGTCAAAAGCAAATCAAATTTTGTGGTGCCTAAAGATTCCCACCCCTAAAGGCCACCTTGAGAGGTATCTGGGGCTCTGTTTGGACATCTTCGAATGGACAGATGCTCCTGTGGACTCTGCTGTAGGTACTACTGCAGTATCACTTTCACCGAGTGCTGCTTGTGGATTTTTTTCTGTATATTCCCAATGGATCTTCCCCATTTCTCTGTCTGTCACACCCACCCCCAGATAGACATGTATGCAGACATAATGGAGGCACCTAACACATGGTGCTGTTTTTCCCCTCTCTGGCTAATATTAGGAAAGATGTTATTCTCCACACCGAGAACTACAATGGCTCTAATTGAACAATATGCATGCGTGTCCCACATTTTAACATGGAATAATTAATAGGATGCATTACACACTTAATTTTATTCTCTGAGCCTCTGTGCGGTTTTTCTCATTATATGGTGGCTGTTTGAATTAATTGCTCCAATGAAAGCAAGTGTATTGATTTGAAGCCCAAACCTCCACCGCAGTTCCCCACCTCGTCTAGCGGTTGGAGAAGCTCCTGCCTGGTGATGCCCCTGCTGGAGGGGACAAATCTGGAGAGGGCTGGGTCTCCCCCACTGCTAATGCGAGCTAATGCCAGTCCCTGACACCATGCCAGATGCTCCACTCTTGGCAGAGGATCTAAGGAAATGTCGAAGCACTCGTACCCCGTATGGAGATCTCACGGCCGGTAGGAAAGTGGCACAGGACAGTGACGCTCTTTTTCTCTCACCCGTTCCATCTCCTGTATGGCCCCCAGATCACTTACCACCCCTCAGGCCTGCCGGATCCATCTCCTCTCCAATCCTGACCTTTCCCACTGCAAGGCCCCAATCTAGGCTTATCCGTTGGTGGGCTCACTCCCCTCGCCAGCCAGCCAGCCAGGGATTTCAGGGCAAAAATAAGACATCTGTTCTTGAGGATTAGCAAATATTCTCTGCACCCCAGAAAGCCCGTTTGGGTATTGTGGGCTCAGCGAGTGGAACAGTCTATGGGTTACTTAAGTGCAGTTTGATGGCTGTGTTATGTACGTTGTCTCTCTTGTCCTCTATTTGGCTTTTTCAGGGGGCTTGGCCAAGTCAACACTTCTTTTTTTTTTTTAAATCCCTTACCCGAAACCAAAATTTCTCCAATGTAACTCCTCCTAGAGATTTCAGATTCAAATCTGACTCAGGTTGCTACTTTACTGATCAGTCTAACATTTTTTCCATGTTTGGTGGATCTAAAATATCCAATAGACCTCTACTAAAAATCATCTGTAATTCTTCCTGTTGTTCTCTTTCTATCCATCTGTATGACCTGCAAACTATACATTTTAACTAAAGCTTGTCTCGACTATCTATCTATCTATCTATCTATCTAGGCATTTCTAAACGTCTTTTTTCAAATCTTTCATCTAGATGAACTTTGCTTCTTGGCTTAAAATCACCGTTCTGTCATGGAGTGTTTGGGATGGTAATGGGTTTGAGAATATTTATATGTTTGTTCTTGTCAGAATTAAGTACCCTGTTGTACGGGACTTGCTACTGTCAATTCAAACACGACATACAGATGTGAGCAAGTAAGACATGCTGCTGCACAATACAGCATACATGAATTACCCAAAGCCGATCTATACAAGTGGAGCTGGGGACGGTGGAGAATTTCTAAAAGCGCACTGAAAACTGCTATAGCAAATGCTGACCAAGTATTTAAAGGTTAAGCACGTAAGTTCATTGGCTACTGATACACCAGGAAGCAATCAGATGTGCCCTATAGATAACAATGTGATTGTAAGCAGGTTGAGTTAATTATCTATTAGCCTGCGCCATTTAGAGTTTCATGACAGAACTTAGAACTTAGTGTTTATTAATATATTTGGATCTCCTTACATTTAAACTGAATTGCAATTTTGCATTTTTTTTAGATTGTTTTTTTAAAATTAGAATTAAAAAAGTGGCGCGTAACCCTGAGACTAAAATGCGCTGTAACATGAAGCATTGATGCTTTGCAATCAAACCGTGACTGAACTCACTACATGGTTTGTCCTCTCATTAGCGCAGTGGGCGAGTGTTTACGGGCAGTCCTGGGGCTTTGTTTGTCTCTGAAATCAATGTGTAACCTGACCTCGCTCTCAGGTAATTTACCCCTGATTATGGGAAAAGTGCTCCCCTGTGCCGAATCATCTTCTCCACAGGGAGACCCTCAGTCACACCATTCAGATGGTCCTTACCTTTCCCATCAGTACCCTCTGTGTCCTGAGATGGGGGCTGGACAGAGACAGATGTAGCCACTGTGTTGGGTGACATTAGCCGGTCCTGATAGCCCTCAGGGGTAAAACAGCTTTAAGCCTCTGAGTCACAGGGCGGCTGCATTGCTGTAGTACGTGCTGCTGACCTCATGGAATGTCCACAGGTGGCAGGGACATGTGTCTGAACTGGGGACGTCACTTCAAAACTATTGTGAGGACAAACAATACAAACGTGTTCACATGAAGGGCATAATACATGTGGGTAAATGTCACAAAAACATCCAGGGTCATATTTCTTCCTGTTCATACATATGTGTGTGTGTGTGCGTGTGTGTGTGTATTTGTGCATGTGTGCGTATATATATATATATATATATATATATATGATGTAATATATTTATGATTACAGTACAGTATGTATATATGCTATTTAAATAACCATTTTCTTTTGTATAATATATTTTTTATTATTATTAATAATATTTTATTCATTAAATATCAAGTGGACATGTTCTAAAGAGATTTAAGTGAAAATTTTGAATAAATGGCTTATAGCTTTGACTTAAAACAGACTACAAAAGTGATTATCGACATAGAACCCAATATTTAGATGAGTTGTCTGGTATCACCAAAAGGTTATAATTAACGTGTGAACGCAGGTTCTCTGAAGTCTGCTAATCACAGTGCCCTTTTGCGGGAACACAAACAGTGCTGGCTCATGGAGGTGAAACCTGAGTGTGGCCCCTTCGTCTGGATTGTCTTTCAGTGAGCTCCTGGGAGCAACCGTGCATCGCTCACACAAACATGGGATTATGTGCCATAGTAACACGGTATCGTGCATGGAGGCAGCAGGCTACGTCCCCACTCTCCCCTGTGGGGTGTTTAGATTTATCCAGAACACCAACTCAGATATGATCATTTAAACAACAGAAACATAGTTTCCCATTTCAGTCTAATGATTTAATGAGAGATGAGGGTCTTTTCCAAAACCTTGTGAGCTGTCTCGCTATCTACTGCTTACAGGCAGCTTCCTATTAAGACAGGATCCTAACTGGAAGAGAAACCCAAAAGTAACTGATTTGGAACACTTTTTCTGGCATTAATGTGTTGCTGAACTAACTATGTAATACTTTAAAAAACAAAAATACATATACGATAAAAAGTAATAAAAATAATTATATATAGAGTTTTTTTTTGTCAGAAATCTTGTTACTGAGTTTGTTGCAGTGCATTCTGGGATTTCCTTCTTTACTATACTCTAGTTTACTATGATATTCATAATACATACGACATACACATTTTACATCATAAAAAAAAACAGTATAGTTATGCTTCCCTCCCTTTAGCATTGCCTCGTAACTGTGATATAATGCTGTCTGTATAGGTATCACACATGGTTTTGGAACAGAGCGTATTTTGGGAAAACCAGAGACCAAAAGTAGATACTCTTTTTTTGTGTGTGGGTATTTTAAACTTTATGAAGCAGTGACGCAAATGTGCACGAGAAATCTGATGCAATAGATTAGGATAGCCTCACAACGCTGTTTTCATGTGTTGTGCGGTGGGCCTGAAGCCCCCTCGTTGTGGATGAGTGTTGCTGAGCCTCCTGAGCCCCATTCACAGCTATAACAGCAGTGGTGGTGCCACCCCCCTGCACCTGCTCCCCGCATGGACCCCAGCGTCCCGTCACTGCGTCCCCCAAGAGCCACATAGTGGGAGATTGGATCAGCATCCCCACGCTGAGCGAGACTTGCAATCTTCTTTCAAGATTCCAAATCCCCCCAGCCTCCCCACCTCACATCCTGCATCTACTTGCGTGCACGTTTTGTGTCTATTTGAACTGTGACCTTGGGCACTCCCTGGATCTCTTGCGCTGTGATGTCAGCAGGGGGTATGGCAGAGGGCAAGCCGAGGGTAGCGGCTCGTTAGCAGGTCGAGGGTCGAGAGCTTCAGGGGCCGGATTAGAGTAATGAGGGAGATGGTGGAGGAAGGAAAGACAGTGTTGAGCTTCATCTCAGCTTCCATCGATCTCAGGCACTCCAGGAAGGCCAGAAGAGAAACAGCTCCCTAATTTCTGCTAATTATGATCCACTGTTACTCAACACTGGGTTATCCCAGTCCCAGTCAGAAAGAGCAATGGGGAGGAGATATTTCACAATATTTTCAATATATTCCACAAAACCGCAATATACTTCCAAACGCTAGTTTGGGGCCAGTATGAATATTTTTACATTCAATAAGGATGAATTCAATTGTTCAAAAGTGAATGGAAAGAAATATTACAAAATTGTATTTTAAATAAATGCTGTTCTTTTGAACTTGAAGTCTCCTGAAAAAAGGTATCACAGTTTCCCCAAAATATGAAGCAGCACAACTGATTTCAACATTGATCACAATAAGAATGTTTCTTGGGCAACAATTCAGCACCAGAGATCCTACATGGTCTATTTATTCAAGCTTTCTTCTCATTCTTGGCAGACATTCAGCCACTGTAAACAACAGACACTGATCTGACCTTTTCAATTTTTGAAGACTGAACTCACACTGTGTGAGAGCCATTCTGCAGCAAGGGTGGCAGACAAAAGCTGAACTCACGACAAGAAATCGTTATTATGAAGGACAAGGGCTTTGGCTCACATTAGCAGATGTGCACTTCTCTAAACTGGATGAGTTTCAAGCACTTAAATGAAAGCCCATGGGATTCATGACACAATGGGATTGATGATTCTTCCCTCTCTTTGTTTCCTTCTTTCTTTCTTTTTTTCCTCCTTGCTCTGCAGGTTTCAAGAACCGTCCAAAATCTCTCAAAGTATTTGTGAACCCCATCAGCCACAAGAAAGAGGCGTACCAGATCTACCTGGATGAAGTGGCCCCACTCTTCAAGCTCGCCGACATACAAGCCGATGTCACCAGTAAGTCACACACATCTGCACTGCGTGGGATAAAACACGGTTACATAGGTGGCTATCCCTCTCAGGTTTAGCTCGAAGTCTTCACGAACAGGTGATTGCCGCCCCCTCAGGCCTCACTTGAGGTTGAAGTGCATTAACGTCTGCCCTCAGGGTCTGTTCGCTCATTGGACTCATCCCTCAGTTCTCAACAATTCCCTATATGCTAACAAGCTGGTGCTTTACGCCATTAGGCATTGGCAATGGATCATAGGAAATCAATATTTTAGGGTGAGGAATGTCAAGGTTCCTATGTTAATGCATCATTTGAATACACACTTAAAAACAAAATGAGTCTTGTTTACCATTTTAATGGCCAACTCTCCATGCATTACACTGAAAACCAACATTTAGAGGAAATAATATAAATCAGGATATCCTATACTGACAATTTTTGTTTAAACATCCTTGAATCTAAATACATTTACTTGAGAAGCAACACTATATATGATATTAAAAACCTCTTTTCATGGATTTAAATGCATTTTGTCCTATTGCACTGGCATTTTTTCACAAAAAAGTGGAACAAATAAAACTGATATGCTCTGCAAAATGCATGCTCTGAAAACAAGTTTTCAGTAAATTGAACAAGTAAATTGATCTTGTTTTAAGGAATTTTAGATATTTCATCTAGAAAATTGGACAAAACATGTTTAGATTTGTATTTTCAGCAGTGTAGAATATTTGAATTTGGGCCAGCAAGTAAGCACCTAGCAACCAACCAGGACACCCTGGAAACCACATAGATTAGTGCAAAGAACCTTTCCAATCATATATCAATGCGATAACCTACAGCACTCTAACATCATGGCAGTGAGCTTTGCATGAGTAAACATGTGAGTTAATCCACACACTCTCATGGCAATCTGTAACTGTTTTATGTTTTAGTGTATTGATGGCTGTTAAGACCAAAAACCACGTTATTGTTCTTCTGTGTTGTGGACTTACATATTCTCATAGAATTACAACTATAATTAAAATGTTATAGTTATAGTCAATGTCCTTGGTGTGAATGGTCATTAATTTGAAGAAATTCATACAATTTTATTCATATTTTTTGTGAAAAAATCTGCTTAAGCTAAACAATCTGCTTAATGGTTAGATTTGGGGGTGAACCTTCATGCTTACTTTTTTCTAAAGTAAGGGAAAGTTACTTTTAAAAATAATTCTTATAAAATAATATAAAAATAATTCAATAACAATATTGCGTTACTTCCTAAAAAAAGTATCTTTTATGGAAAATAAGGTATTACGTTACTCTTTAATTACTTTTTTTCACCTGGCCTATTTTTTTTATAACAAAAAAGCGAAAGTTCTATTTTTGGCAAATGTAAAGGGCCTTTCACACCAAACGTGACATGAATAAGCCTCACAAGGGAGGAAATGCAAATTCATGCCTGTACAGTAGAAGCTCAAACAAATCTTTCATACTGTATTGCAGAAGAATAGAAGAAAGTTTAACACTCATACCAGCAATAAAAAAAAGAAAGAAACACAAATGTAATGTTTATTTAAAATTATTTTTTCTTATTAGTATGGTTGATTTGGATCATCAAAGGTCAGCAGCAAAGCCATTGGTTAATAAAGTGAGGTTAAATACATAAAGTATAACTATTGCAGGTTTACGTAATATTCTGAGTTTGCATTTCACAACTTTGAATCTGTTTTTGAACAAGTGAGCCGAGTAAATGCAAGCTCACATTTAGTCTGGAACTACAGTATCCATCATGTCTACACAGTAAACTCAGTCAGTATATTGGAAAACAAAGTAACTTGTGTTATTTATTTGAAAAAGTAACTCAGATATTTTTTTGTAAATTTAAAAACAATCGGTTGCTTGACTAACTACTTTACAATAGTAATCTGATTATGTAACTTGCATTAACACTGACCACCACCTTGTAAAATAGTCACGTTTTCTCCTAAATAGTTAATAGTGATTTTGCTTTTTAAAATGTCGCTTTTGCTGTACCAGTAGAACATGGTGAGAAACTCCAAAAACATTCCCAGATAATGCATGAACTAATAAAATGTGTACCAAGTGCATACAGATGTGATGCTTATGAATATGCACAAATGTTTGTACATTCATAACCAAGCTCTTCTTTTCTTTTATTCCTAAATCTCTTGATATCTATTTGTCAGCAGTGTGTTTGTGTGCTTGAGATTGTGTATGTGTGTGCACGTAGTGGAAGTAGCAGCTGTACAACACTGCTGTGGATGGTTCTAAATGCATCTCACACTCATAATGACAGGAGAAGTGTATCCTCCGTCAGTAACCTGACCCAGGGGGAGGGACTGCACCCATCTGTTCTAACACAGTGTGGGACTCCCCCCTCTCCTCCCCTTTACCCACCTCCTCCCACACACACACACACACACACAGGACCCCATACTATATTTACTATACAACCACAGACTACCACACACACACACACACACACACACACACACACACACACACACACACACACACACACACACGCACCAGGCGCCCCCTGCTTTTGGGAAGGAGACTCCACAATCTGTGCTCTAATGAATGTGGCTACCTGATTCCAGAAGCCATTTGAACAGTAATAGAATCCGTTTCCTGATGATTTGCTCCCGAGGGCAGAGGCTGAGAGCTCGAGGTGGAGCCATTAAACAACATTTTATCTAATAGAAATTAAATATCTCATTCTGCCGCTCGGAATGCAGAGCTTTGAGAATATATATGATCGAATTAGCTATATAGACTGTGAGATGCACAAGCAGCATTTCGTGAAATGTCATGTTCAGGAGAAGCAATTACACTGTTTAATTCACAGCTATTTACTGATAACCAACGCTTGTATGTGGAAATGTCGTTTTTGGCATTTACATGGTCATTTAAGAGTCTAATATGACATTTTGTGTGCTTAGATTGGTGTTCTGGAGATTGAGCACTGTTTTAAAACTAAGCTTGATTTTGAACTAAAATGAATGATATCGTTCGACAGCTCAGGATTTTTAGTCAGTTAGTGAGTTATGAAAAATATGCCTGGGTTGTGGTTTTGTTTGGCAAGGTCAGTGCCACATGATCCTTTAATTACACTTTGATTTGCAAGTGCTCCCCCTACAGATCAGCACTAAAAATGTAACTCATAACTGAGTCTATGGCTATGTCTGGAATACTAATGCACTCCTACATCCTTAGATTATGCGCACAAATCTACACTGAATTGTAAATCAAAATGGATATTAATCCTTTTTATGTACAAGACGATAAGCACACGTTCATTAACCCCCCAAAAACAGCCAACAAATGTTAGTATTATTGCTATTAATATTAATATGTTTTATTTTATTTTATTTAGCAAAGACGCATACAATTGATCAAAATGTTATATATTGTTAAAAAACAAAATAGTTTTTTTCAAATAAATACTGTTCTTTTAAAATTTCTATTAATCAAAGAATCCTAATACAATATTTAATGTTTGTTTTTTCCAAAAATATTAAGCAGCAAGACTGATTTCAACATTGATAATAATATCTTTAATAATATCTTAATATCTAAAGAAAGGTTTCTTTAGCAAAAAATCAGCATATTAGAAGAATTTCTGAAGGATCATGTGTCACACAAGACAGTAATGATGCTAAATATTCAGTTTTGCCAGAAAACTGTCATTTTAAATTGTATTAATATTTACAATATTCACATTTTATAGTATTTTTGATCATACTTTATTTCTTTAAAAAATATAAAAATCTTACCAAACCCAAACATATAAAAACACATTATATTATGCGTTTCAGAAGAAAAACAATGTGTCCACAAATGTGTGCATGTTCCACTGTCCAAGAGCATCTAGTTGAGCTGGTACCAGAGATAGCCAGGCATGTCATAATGAGCAGTCACTCTTGCATCTCTGTGTGCACCATGAAACACATTCTTCAACAACAACAACAAAAAACATCCATCTGCAAGTGTCACATCAGCCACGGTGAGCCCTTTGATGGGTGGTCACAGCTGGGACCCGCTCCATGGCGGAGGTGCCCCAGAAAATGCTAAGTGGGGCACAGGCGTGCACAATGCCATCTGCGGTGTGCCACCCCTCTTCCCCCGCATTCAGTGGCATTTTTCCGTACCACACAGGCCAGGGGTTTCTGCCTTACAACACCAAACCTGAATCGACAATTATACTGGATCAAGCCTGTATCCAACAAACTGCTGACCACATCTAACCCTCTTCTTTTTTTTTTGCACATGACTCTTTACTTAGCTTATTACCCAAATTACATCACTGTACTGTAATGTAAATAGCAAACCACACAGTAAAAGCTGGGAAAAATCTTGTTTTGCACAGCTTAGGCAAGCCGAATTCAAGAGCAGTCGCCTCTTTGCACCACAACTCATAATCTTGATTAAAAATGCAAACAGCATGCAAGTATAAATTCTGCTTTACGGCCAGTACCATATGTTCGGCTTAAGCCATTTGCCAATGCCTGGAAAAGGATACTAAAGGCAGTTTTGGAGTGCTTTCCTTTTTTAACAAAACATTAACTCTTTCTTTTCCACAGTCACTAAGCGAAAGGGCCACGCTCTGTCCATTCTGAAAGACTGCAGCTTGGAAGAATATGATGGGTATGTATACTTCATGGTTTGTATTTACGGTTAAAAAGAAAAAAAAATACAAAGACGAATTGTAAAGCTATGAAGCCATTTGGCAGTGGTTTAGTGAAATTCTCTGCATTGACTGAACTGAAATTCATTAAAGGTGCAGTAAGCGATTTCTGAGAAATGCTGTTGAAAGAGAGTCAGACCGAGTGCCAAGTCACACTTGTAGCCAATCAGCAGTAAGAGGCATTTACACTCATTAAGGGGGAGGTGCCTGGGTTCCACATTCATGTGGGGGCGGAGCTATCAAGAGTATAGGTGTGTTTATTTTGGTGATTTCAAATATCAACAGCGTTTCTTGCTGCACCTTTAATTGTGAAATGACACAATTGTGTTAAAATGTGTACTACTTATTTTAAAGTATTTAAAAACAAAATCTTCATATCTCTTTATATTACAGCAGAGCGAGATATTTGCTACCTGACTTAGTTAATATATTTAATAAGTTACTTAATAAAATCATTAAAATCTGCTTAAAATCATTTTATTTCTGTATGCTGTCAAAGAAACATTTTTCATTTTCATTTAGTTTAACGATGTACTAATACTAAAACTGAAATAAGACTATATAATACAAACTATATAATAATTTAACAAAAAAACAAACAAACAAATGTATTAATATTATAAAAATGGAAAATATATAAACTGATAATAATACTACGATATTATAGTATCACATTAAAATTCCACTGGACTGTCTGAACAAATGCTGAATGTGCTGAACTGAAAGATTAGCAAAAGTAATCTATATTAATTAATAAGTAGTTCACCTAAAAATGAAACTTCTGTCATCAATCTCATATCTTGTGAAGCCTATGGCTTTTAGTCATTGTGTGGAAAAGAAAAGTCATTTATAGTAGTCCATATTGCTCTTTTACATGCAATAAAAGCGAATGAGGAGGATCTTCTATGAATAACATTCATAATACTCTTTGTTTGGAAGAAACCAGTCCTGACATTCTCCTAAATAAGAAAGCAAGGAAGAGAAAAACAACTATCATTTGAATGGTGAACTCTCCCTTTAAAAGGCGCTTCATGATGCGAAGATGTGATGTGATGTGAAGATGGCACTGATTCAAAGCCAGATGACAGAGTAATCCTGCCTCTCCCTCACATCCCCTTGCCTCTCTTGAGGTGACATTTAGCCTTAATAAATAAAGTAGTGTTTGGGACAGGGGGAGGAGAGGAAGAGTGGAGAGAGAGAGAGAGAGAAAGGCAGAGGTGGACTTTTACAAAATGAGTGATAATACTTTGATTGGAGCGGCGTGCTGCAGGGCCCAGTGCGGAGCTCTCCGGTAGAGCAGGTCTCTCCGGTGCGGCTCGGCAGGTGGCTCCTTAATTACCTGTTCTGGAAGCAGTGATGAAGTACCGCCATCCAGCCGACCGCGGGTGCGGGGCATCGCTCACACCACATCGTACGGTCTCTCTCCACGTGCTCCAGTACTTCTCACAATTAGCTCCTCTTAAATATCTCCGGCCCCGACTTAACGCTCATCCGTTACTGCCGCCCTACTGTTCCGCTGCATCCTCTGGGCTCTGTGGGAGGGGACGTGCTGGGTCTGGCACAGTGGTCTTTGATTAAAAACACAGCGTGCAGGTTCACGGCAGTGACAAAAGGACAAGGGCAAGCACCGAGCGAAGAACACATTTATGTTGAATGGTGATTAATCTGTGGTGTATGAAGGTGGCGAGAGGGCTTGGTGGCTGGGTTCTTGTAAATCTAGAAATAAAGAGATCAGACACTGTTAGAGGTCGGAGTGGGACTAAACATAAAATCACAGTGTTCAGGATCACTGGGTCTGATCAAGTGTGGTAGTCTGCCACAATACAGTAATACCTCGGTTTACGAGTTTAATTCGTTCCAAGAGCGAGCTCGTAAACCAAAATTCTCGTACATCAAAACAATTTTCCCCACTAAAAATCAATCGATTTGTTCCACACGACCATAAATGCCCATTTTAAATATTTTTTTAGTTTTACCCTTTTAATTACAGTTAAAATTATAACCATTAAGATCTCATTTAAATACTAATCAATAATTGACAATTAAACTCTAAAAATACTTGACAATTTACTGTAAGGCACTGTACTGTTGTTCATGTCTTGGTACGTTTCATTTTTGCCTCCCAGTGGACATTTGAGGTACTGCACTTTGTTTACAGTTTTTACTTTCAGTTAGGCAGAATTTCTTATTTTCATTCTATATGCTGTACTGTACATATATATTTCACTACGTGAACAATAGCGATCACAATTAATGTTAACAACACAAGGTAAAACCGCTGTAAATCACTTATAAAAGTATCACTGTGGTGAATGATGCAGCCAAACCGAGCGACGATGAGAGAAAGAACGAGTGAAGGGGAGATAAAGGGGTTGGAACAGCGTGACTGTTTCGTGTGAGGCTGTCACTAGGATATTTCCAGTAAAAATGCGCGTGACGATGCTTAGCGTTAGATCTTTTCCGCACAAAAATGCGCGTGGGTGAGGGAATATTTTTCTCGCACACCGATACAATGCTCGTACACCGATTTGCTCGAATGCCAAGTCACTCGTAAACCGAGGTATTACTGTATTTTCACTGATGATAGAGCTGAATGCAGGACCACTTTGCATTACTTATATGTTAGAGCAACTAGGAAACATGAAGCACTGTGAAAATACAGAGTGGGAATTGCTCTTGATGCACTCACCTTGAAGGTGTGTTCACACTTTTTCTGGTTTGGTTCGATTAACACGAACTCTGGTGCAATTACTCTGCATTGAGTGTGGTGCATTAAAATAAATGTGAAAGCTGGTGCTCACCAGAGTTTGTCTGAAAAGATGGGTCTCTTGTCTGATGCAGTTCGACTAAAATAAAAACGCAATGCGGACAAAAGACGGGACATGATGTCACAAGAAAGCTCAAGCGTACCTGTTTTTTCTCATCATAGACCTTATTCAGAGCAACATCATGGCAGGTATGAACGTGAGGCTGTGAGGGATAAACCTTCAATCTTTTCAATGGTATCCGCTGTAAAAAGCTGTGTAAAGCTTTTAGATTATTTATAATTTTCCATAGCTCATGTTGTTAAATATTGTCATGCAGAATGATGCATTAGTGTGTGCTTTTTGAGTACTATTATACAGCCAATATCCTTGTAATGCATGCTAATAATCAACTGGTTAATAGTGAGAATTGGACCTTAAACTGAATTGATACCATAGCATTGCTGCTTTAGTTACTCCTCAACACTGGTATGAAATACTTGTGGCATCATACATCATATCTTTGCACATATGGTAATAGATTTCATTATAGATAATATATCTCTCTTGCTCCGGGACAGAACAGCAATAAGACTCAAGACTTAACGCTGAGGATAATATCTGTGTGGAATTTCGGCATTAGTCATGGTCTGCTTCTGTATTCCAATTTCACAAAGCTTATTCTTTATCGAGGATTATAGAAATGATGCTCTGATGATTTTGTTGAAATTTAATTTTCTGTCGGCATGACAAATCACTGAAGATATCTAAGCTACTTAACCCGGCGCAGAAAAAAAGGAGAAAAAATGATCACTCTTTCTGTTGTTTGCTAAACAGGATAATCTTCAAGCAGGGAATTTGTGTCAGTACTATTGTTACAGCCTCATGGGGTTTCAGTCGCACAATAGAGTGGTCTTCACAGGGGATAGATCACTTTATAAAATGAAAAGTCATTTACTTACTCTCATGTTGCTCCAAATCATTATGACTTTCTTTCTCCTGTAGAACACAAAAAAGTTGTCATTGTATGGGCCAAAAAAAAGTTGGTACAGGCAAAATTCTTTATATAGATTTTCACAGTACAGTAGCTTTCTTGAAAATGTCTCGGAGGCACTGCTGCAGTTCTTCTGGATTTAGTCTGTCTCAGTTTTTGCAATTTTTTTCATGTAATCCCAGACAGACTCAGTGATGGTGAGATCAGATCTCTGTGTGAAGCGCCGGCTGTCGTCAGACTCCTTGTGCATACAAAAATCTCACTGGATTATTACAATTAAGGGCAAAACATTTTTTGGGAAATGTAAACTGATATTTCCTACTTACACACTACAGCAAAAGATATAAATAACTGGCTTAAAACCATTTTTTGGGGGGTGAAAATACTAATGTGCCCAAGGCTTTTGCACAGTATTGTATATAAACACACAATTATATATATATATATGGTGATGCTAATGCTACTAATTCTGAATTTACATTAAATAGCTTACAGCTTGTCAAAAGCCATACATAGGGTGTTTTATTAGAAAGAAAATACACCATCTTTAACAAATAAAAGAGACTTGCTTTATCTTTTCTTTTTTCCTGTTGAGGAAAAGCACTCTAAACTCAGGCTCCTGTCCTCATTCCTCTGAACTCGATTAATTAACTTCGGAAGAATTAATTCTGCAAAGGTAATACTAATCACACATTTTTTTCATTAATAGATCATCACTCATTAATTACTTCAGCAACTGATGCTTCCTCCAGTTTAAATGGAACGGTGCTATTTCAGTTACGTCTCATATGAAGTCACGCAGTGTGCCACACACAATAGACGTTAAAGTGATGGCACATCAGCCATGGATGCAATTATTCCCCTCACACATTTATGGTAATTATCAGCACCTTGGATCGGATAGACCTTATTTGTACGATTTTTACTGCACCACATTGACTGCTGATAGATGGGAAGTGAGATAAGTGCCACACAACCAGACTTACGTGACACATTAGGGAACGTTACATTCATGGAAGTAGTGTGTTACTTTTTCTCACCATCAGCTCACAGAGACTCTTTCTCCTTCAGATTTGAGCTAGTCTTGGCTTGCGGGAATTTGTACATTGTACCTAACATGATTTTCTTGTTTTATACTGTATGTATGAGCGTTTTCCTGATTCTGTAATGCAGTGTCACAAATATAATGTAGCTCACATCTTAAAGTCACATTTTTGACAAAAACTTTATATATTTTGAGAATTGCGAGCTGAAAGAAAATAGTAATCTCTGATAACAGTAATAATCTCTAAAGCTGCGACACCCATCATGCTTGTAATACAGTGACCCCTAAAATGGTTATTTGTGGAGGATTTTATTTGTCCTCAGAAGTGGGAAATTGCTAGTTCCCAGAATGAACTTTTAACTGGAACAGAGTTGGAGTTGCAACTGGTAAACTTGGAGGAAGCAAAAACCCAGACTTCAGAATTAAATATGGCTGCTCAGTGCATAGTGAAACAGTAGTAATTCACATGTTACTTAGTGTGTGGACACAATACCTCGGCAAAATACCACAGACAAACAAAGGTTTGGCTGGATGTGTCTTTCTTAGTTTTCCAACCCGTGTACTGGATGCGCTCAATTCGGGTGTGAGGCCATTCCCAGCTTGAACGTCTCTCATCCAAGGTAAATGGAGCATGGCACTATACCCTTACTTTTACCTAAATAAATAAGAGGTTTTCAGCTGTTTACGTCAGTACAAAATTTACTTTGTTACTTTAATAAAAGTTACACATGCATTACTTGTACACTGTCAATTTAACTTTAGAGCGATTGCCAAAATGTGTTTATTGTTACTCCCTGACATGTAAGTAAATTATGGAAGCTTGTTTCCACCACAGAATAAAAAATAAAAAAGGCAATTGCTACCTTTTCAACAAGTCCTTTAAACTTTTTTTTATTGCATGGTGGGAACAAGCTTCCATAGTAAATAGCACAAAGAATTGCATAAAAAATTATCACTTTCATGTTGGTCCAACTCAAAATTGCCAAGTTACTAGAACTAATTTTACAGCCTCTTATAATGTAATACTCGTGGCATGACACAAAACTAAACGGCAAATTCATATCTGTACATAGATAATTGAATTTAAAGAAACAGACTCAAAGTAAAGACAGATAAAATAAAAGTCCCCAAAAAATGGATTACTGTGGGCTAATGATGACCTTATGTTCAATGATACGGAAATAATCTAAAGTCAGTTTTTTTCATCTGCATTACATTTTTTTATGCAGTAATGTCTTTGAATTGTTCATTTGGGGGTTTCTCTTAAATATTGAATTTTATTCAATTAATTGACATATCATGTAATTAATCTGATTAGCATTTTTAATCATTTGACTGCTCTACACGCAAGACCACAACTTCGGGTCTGAACCTTGGTTAATGTGGAATGCGGCTTGTTCATCTCGACCCCATCCGTCAGTCCCATAAAGCTCTGCATTGTCTCGGCACACTGTGTGTTTGGTGAGGCCTCTCTGTTGAAGCTTTAACCTCTGTAGGTGAAGATAAGGCACAGTCTCTGACACCTGTGAAAAGCATCAAATGTTTTAACATGGTTAGTCCCACCCACTTTACTTCATAAAATAGCCCATAGGTGAATAGGTGAGCTTTGATGTATCGCTTAATATTTACCCTCCCTGATTTGGTAGATTTGCAGCGTCCTTCAAGGCTTAACATATATGGTGGATCAAAACATTGCAAGCAGATTTATCCAAAACACCTGCGACTGCAAGGTCACAGAACTCATTTTGTGAGTGGCATGTCTACTTGCCTATTAGTGCTGGCCGTGTCTGCTAAACAAATCTATTTGTGAGATTGTACAGTATTGCTAAAGGGCATTTCTGAATTAAATGTAATCAGCTTTACTAGGCTGTGTTCATTTATTAGTAATGTGCTTAAAGCAGATTAGTGGGCTCAGCCATTTTTAATGATTTATTTTGCTGCAGAGATCTGACAGATTTTCCGCTATTCTTGTTAAAAAAATGGGACATTTCCCAATTAGAACACATGCCTCCCTCTCGACACTTCCATGGTTTAATCTATTGTTCAATACGACTTAATGGGAATTATGATTTCCATTAATTGAAATGGATTCCTCTAATAAAGACTTAGCTCGATTTTTAATCATATTTAAGGAATAACTATGCCATTTTATGCCATGTGCAATCTGTATATTCAATCAAATACTCTTCCATATGGATTTACATTTATCCACATGAGTGAACAACAGCCTAATTGTTCCATGTGTGTTAGCCAGCCCTTGGCCATGACTTTGGGTCACATGACTCACCGCCCATCCGTTTGCTTTCTCTCTAGTGTGGTATGTGTTGGGGGAGATGGCTCTGTGGCTGAGGTGGCCCACGGGTTGCTTCTCCGAGCCCAGATGGACGCTGGGAGGGACACAGATTCCATCTTCACGCCTGTCCAAGCAGCACTTCCTCTCGGCATAATACCAGCAGGTGAGGATCAGGGGTGGTGTATCTCTTTCTCCTGCAGCTGTCCCCAGTACAGCCCAAAATGTCCAGCTCCTCTCAGTAGAGTGTATGCGAATGAGCGTTCAGTCTTCGCTGAGTCAACATGAATTCAAAATTGACCCAATTTACTTGACCCAATTTGCTATTATACACATTTCAGGTCTTACTATGCACTTTTCATCCCGTGCAGATTATTGTACGTTTAAATCAACATATCCCCGGCATTTTCCGGATGATGTCACAACTTTAACTCTTTTACCTCTCCCCTCAAACAACCTGGCTCCATTCTAGTATGCAACACCCACTTTCCACAAAGCAATAAACTACATTTTCAGTGGTTATTCTTGTTGTTTATCAGTTTCATACAGAAGTACATCAGAGTATGCAATTGAAATTGCTTTCAAGCTATTTATGTATGGAAATAAATTTGTTTCGTAGAAAGCGAGTGTTACATACTAGAATGGAGGCAGGTGTTTGAGGGGAGGGGTTGTATAGCTGATGACATCATCCGAAAAAGCTGTAAATACGTTGATATTTAGTTACAGATTATGATATATATTAATGAGATGTATTGTACTATGTTTTAAAAAAAAAAACGATATATATATTATTTGTTTATTAATTAAATACTATTTTAACTTTTTTTTATTATTACTTAAAATAAAATAGTTTCTGGTCTTATTGTATGTATATAATGATAATAATTAGTATATAAAATAGTTATATTATATTTTAATTTACTTAAATTTTATTTGTATTATTATAAAATATATATTTATATATATTAAAATATATATTTAAACTATAAACTATAACTATATATGTATGTCTGTGTGTGTGTATTTAGGCAGTACAGTGGCATACAGGTGTCTTTTGACTTCATGAGGTATTTAAGACTAGAAACCGAAATAAAACTTATAATTGATAATCACAGCATGTCAAAATGTGACTAGTAGTAAAACATGATAATGTATAGCAACAGTCTTGTGGGTAAACTGTGTGACTTTTTATGCTTCATTCCTGCACTAAAACAATCAGAGGCGTGCTGCCAATTAAAAATCAAATCCTGTAGTAATTTCGGTCTCTAGTTTCTGTGCTGTCAGAATGATTTAGTTTGATTGTGTTTTGAAACTCCTCTAGCGAAAACAAACAGGCAGCTCATAACAGCAGCAAGCGAGTGTATCATTATCAAATTGATTTAATCACAGTCAGGCCTCTGAATGGCCCACTCGCACACAGAGTTAATTGGCTTCAAGAGTGTCTGAAATGGAGTATCCTCAATTTGCCTTTGAAACAGGCTCCACTGGCCTTGGATCAGCGGCCCAGAGCCCTGCGTATTGTCCAGGACTAACTAAGCTCAGATATTTTCATCCCTTTTTTGTGGGATTGTGGCACAAACCAACCCCAAAGAGCTGCCAAATTGGGGTGGGAAGAGGAGGGGAGAGCAGGGTAGATTGGTACGGTAGCTCCTACTTTTTCGTCCAAGAGATTGACCTTCACTTGTCATTTCAGGCGCAACAAAATGGAGTGCTGTTGTTAGGAGCAATGGAAGCCCTCCAACTCCGCACTCGCTGCAAACTGACCGTACCGGGGTCATGGTTTCTCTTCATTAGTGCCGAATCTCACGGGAGTATTTGTAAACAGTTTCCTGTCACAAATGCAGAGGGGAAAAAACGACCCCCCGCCTTTCCCGTTTCCCTGCGCAGGTTTGGATGTGTCATTTGGGGTGACATCACACCCAGGTCAATCCTTAGGGACCGAGGAAATGGAGTCAAATCACTTTCTTTGTTGCAGCTTTGCAAAAACACCCATGTACTGCATCAAATACGGTGATTTACCGCAAGTAATTACCAACGGAATATACTTGAAATTCCCTCACATAGAAGCTACGTTGACGTCTAATTATCTTGGTAGTTTCTTTATCGTTTTAATTTGTCATTTTTTATGCGCCCTTTTGTCAATAATCATTGTACACTCAAGTTGAACAAACATTCAAGTTATTCAAAAGATAAAACTAATTACAAAGAGTGTTTCAAATACCTTATTTACATGATGCAGGATAAACATTGAGAAATGCAGTGCCCTGCCCAATTAAAGGCTTTCCCTATGCTCCATAGTATATATTCCTCGGTACGTATAGCATATAAATTGCAGGCTTCTAATTAATTTGCCTGCTTTTAAGGGTTTCAGGGGGACTGTTAATTTCTTTGATATTCCAGGCAAAGAACCAAAATGTTGGTGCAGTTTCCACGAGACTCTTAGACATGCTTGACTAGCGAGTCATTGCATCACATTCATCTGCGTGGATGAGGGAGACATTAACTGCCTTATGAATATTCATGCTGTCTGCTTAATTAAGTTAATTGTTCTGCAGAAGTGCTCGCACTTCCAAGGACAATTTTTTTCTCTCCCTCTTTCAAAGCCCCCTTCCTTTCTATTCGCCCCCCTACTCCTAATATCTGGGCGCTAGCACCATTCGTCACCAGGTTCTGGAATGGAGACGGGTAATATATGGAAGTCCCGATGATGTTGGCATGGGCTGTTGTTCTGAGCCTTGCGGGAGAGGCAGATGCACGCTTGAAATATAGAGTTACCGCACGGCAGCGGCACTACAGACACCACCGAATAACAAAAGAACAAAACGATCAATGTCAAACACCAAAAAACAGCCATTGTCTGATGTGCGTACAACGTTGAACAACAACACTTTGGTGAAACTCACGTGGGGTTTACCAGATCTGTGCAATAAATTGTAATTTTAGCATTCAGATAATGAGATTTTAATATCACACTCACTGAGACTGTTAAGTAACCGCATTCATTATATTTCTTTTAATTGGCGGCACACCAAGCACTCTTTGTATTACAGTTTCTCACAAGCCTTGCACCAGAATTTATCCCCGTAGGACTCACTTTGCTATAACACAGCAAAGCCACAGCTTGCCATTTACGACAGGGAGTGAGTCGGCTCTGTTCCAAAACTTAGTGAGCTGCCTACGTAGACAGTATTTTAAGGCATCATATGCACACACCTAATGAGAAGGCGGTTTCAAAGAGAAAGAAACTATACGTTCGTTAAGCCAAAATGAACAAAATTCAAAAGCATCATCACATAAATACTTTGCTGAGAATGCAAACCCATAATGTATTGCAATGAACTGAAAAAAAAGATGGCAAACAGGCTGAGAGAAATGTCTCAGAAATTGCATTAAAATCTATTTAAAATTCTAGTTAACTTGATTATATTTTTTATTTTTTATTTATATTTTATGTGTGCTGTTTTTATTTTTATTTAGTTAGTGACAATCACAAAATAATAATTATTATAATTTAAAACCAGTATTCTGTACAATAAAATGACATTGTTGCATGAATACATTTTTTATATATTAAATATAAAAGTAAGTAATTTGGGGGGGTTGTTTCAATTAAAAATGAAAATTAATAATATCCCCAAAATCCTCATGACCAAAAAACAATAAATCATTATTACTGCAATGGATGAAATACCTAATTCTTTACTTTGATCCTTATACACGCTTTAATAAAATGATGGACAGATTTTATTTTAAATTAGAGGCAGCATAAATTAAATAAAAATGAGCATAATTGTCATAAAAATCTTCTGAACTGAATCCACAGAACGTTTGTTCATTATCTCGATTATATGAACTTGTATTTCGGAAACAAGAGGTGAGTAAACACAATAATTCCATTTAAAGTGCTAAAAGTTTATTTAAAGGGTTAGTTCACTCAAAAAATAAGATTCTGTCATTAATTGGATTAATAATTGTCATTCCATAACAGTACGACTTTCATCTTCAGAACACTAACAAAGATTTTTTTTATTGAAATATGAGCAAACCTCATTGGTTCTTGCGGAAGCTCAAATGTCCTGCGTAATTCAAGAATGAATCTCATTGGTTCTTCCGGAAGCTTAAATGTTCTGCATAACACGAGAATGAACCTCATTAGTTTAATCTGAAAAGTCAAAAAAAAAATGAAAATTTAATCTGTTCATCATATAAAACCAAATGTGTCTCTTAAGAAAATTAGGACTAAACCTCTCAATGCATATGGATTTGATTCACAATCTCTTTATGAACTTTTTGAAGCGTCAACGTGGTAGTTGCGTAACTGTCAGCGGATCTTCATTTGTGTTCTGAAGATGATTGAAAGTCTTACGAATTAACATTTTTGGGTGAACCATGTATGGGGATTCCTTTAATACAGGTCAAATATATTTGTGCACACATTATGATACTCTGCAAAAATCATATGTATTTGCTTTGTGAGCAGTTTTATGGAGTTTGTCAATAAGTCTTCATAGTAAAACAGGATTTATTATCATGTTTCAAATTTTGTATATAATAATAAATATACAAGATGCTTTAGAGAAAAAATGCGAAAAACTTTTAATTCATAAATAATTACTTATCTGATTAATCTGAGTACCCGAGTAAACAAGATTTAAATAGCCATAGTATCTCTCGGAGTAGTAAGGCAGGTCTCTGTGCTTTGGAACTCAGTCCGTCAGACGCTGTTCCCTTTACTGAGTGGAGGCTCAGAGCCTAGCTTTTGTGTTGAAATCATCACAACATATGGAAACTCCCAGAGAGGCCAGGAAGCATCATGGATGTGTGTGCGTGTGAGGGAGGGCTACATTAGTGGTGACCTGGTAGGTGGGAAGAGGCACATTTACTTGCAGCCAAATTCAGTTGGAGTGTGAGTGAGTGTCCAGCACTGTAGTCCTGGCCGTCGCCATCATCAGAAAGGGAGGGAACGTTTTCATCCAACACCTTCGTCTTGTTCTCATTTACAGACATTTGCTTTCATACCCTGTTGATCTGAGTAAACACACTGGCCAGATAACTGCATGAAAGGAAATGCCTACTCACCCGACAAGGACAAGCCTCTCTCTGCTGTTTGTCTCTGGTAGTAATCAGTACAAATACACACACCTGTTCTCCCTTTGCAAGCTGCCAGCAAGGTAAACCACCTTAATTGGCACAAGGCGATATTAACTTAAATTAATGCCCTTTAACAAAGTCCTCATCCTGTAATGATTAACTTTACCTCAATCATTAGATGACAAAGCTGCTGCCGTTTTTAAATCAATGCTGCATCACAACTATTAGAAAATACTAGTTCTAAACAGTGTGCAAGACAAGAACTAGGGGCTTCCAAATCAGAGTACATTGAAAGTAGTATTCCAAAGATAATTTTTGATGGGTGAATCTTTAGAAAAACAGCTATCTTTTGAATACAAAAGCCCCCGATTCAGATGGTTTCATAGCATCAGCGTGATTAACGAAAAAAAAAAGCTTTATCTCAAAATCAACAGTGCAGAGAATATACAGGTTTTTTTAATGAAATGCACAAATTCATTTAAAGGGATAGTTCACCCATAAATTAAAATTCTGTCATAATTTACTCACCCTCAAGTTGTTCCAATACTGTTTGAATTTCTTTCTTCTGACGAACACAAGAGAAAACATTTTGAAGAATATGGATAACCAAACAGCTTATGGACCCCATTAACTTTCACAATTTCCAAAAGAAATTCATACAAGTTTGGAACATCTTGGAATTCACTCTAATACCTGCCACAACTACTTGTGCTAAGTTTGTCAACAAAGATACTTTGCAGTATCTCACACTCAGAAGTACGCACGTTCCTGAAGTAAATAGCTTTAGTGCAGTATACATACAAACCTAATAGAAAAAAATGAAATTCATGTCCTAATATTGTTATGCTCTGAAAAGAAAACACGCTAAAGAATTAAAATTCTGCATAACTGGAGCATAAAATGCATAGATTATAGAGGACTTTAAATGAGCTGTGATTGGTGGAATAGAAATTGAATGGAAAGGTTCCCATTCTGTCCTCTGTAGCAGCTGCTTGAGAACATTGATATGCAGGAGAGAGAGTCTATGATAATAAAGCAAAGCTACATTTTTTCACGTTTCTGTAGCCATTCTTAATGGAATCTCATCACTCACTGAGAGTAAACAGTGTCTGTGCAGGGATACACACTATAGCAAACATCATGGGACCATATGCCACAGCATTCAGATGGTCTCATAGCATCAGCATCAGCGTGTGTCTAACGAGAAAAAGCTTTATCACAAAATCACCTGCGCGGAGAACAAAACTGATCCAAATAGAAAGGCTGCTTATTTATGAAATGCATGAGGCCATTTAAAGGAACAATTCACCCAAAAAGGAAAATCCTAATCTGGATACTGTATTGAAAATAGGCTACTGGTAGTGTATTTATTTTTATTCTTTTTCTTTTTTCTTGCATAATTGTCATGAAAATATTCTTAATATTGTCCAAATGTTTCTAAAAATATAACATGCATTATATTCCAAGCCATCTGAAGAAGACATATGATAATTTTTTTGGTAAAAAACAGACCCAAATTTATTTAATTGTTTACAGATAATCACACAAAGCTATCACATGGATTCAGAAGACTTGGAATATAGTGAATTTTTATGTTGCATTTTCAGAACCATTATGACGATGCTGAACATATTTTCATGGCAGTTATGCAGAAATACATTATTAAGTACCATATAATAAATATTTATATAACATGGTTGTTTTAATTTTATGACACAGTAGTGGTCAAAATAATGTTGGGGGGGGGGGGGGGGGGGGATAACCCTACAATTTCGATACTAATATTTTTTATATTTTTTAAATATTTCAAATTTAAGGAAAGAACAAAACATATGGTAATTATCTGTAATTATCTATTAATATTTAATTTGTTCTCTCTTGTTTTTGCATGCACTCCTAATTGATTTCTTTGTTTGACAGTCTTGCCAAAAAATTATGTCTGCACAATTTGACGTTTTTTTTTTCCGTTATTACAAATAAAACAGAATACTATGCAATATGCTAACAATATCTAATTTTTTCTCTTGATTTTAGGAGGAAATGTGGCATTTTCTTGAAAATGTTGTAAAATTCACACTGATAAACTCTTTGTGCTATGAAGTTGGTTTCATCTGCTTGATTCCAAGTCTTCTGAGACCATATGATAACTTTGTGTGACAAACAACACTTATGTCGTTATCTGGCTTGGAATATAGCACATTTTATGTTACAATTTTTCGACCAAGAGTGTTAAAATGCTAAAATGATCCTTCCATAGGTTCTACTGACGTGGTGGCTTGCTCTGTGCATGGAATTAGACGTGCTGTGACTGCGGCCTTGCACATCATCATGGGTATTTATCTTGGTTTCTTTCTCTCAATCTTCATGCATGAGCTTCTAGTGATTCTCTAGCCTTACAGCTGCCTGTACACTAACAGTAAGGCCTCGAGGAACCACGGGACTTAATGGAGCACAAATATACATGATAATAATATGTAAATGGCATTCCTATTTACTTTTCAATTCCACTGAGTTATGTATGCAGGGGCAATGGTTTCATTTTTTTCCCCCTTTGGAAGTCTCTCTCTCTTTTTCGTGCATCCCAATGGCGGAGCGTGCGGTGGTTCCTCTGTAATCTGTTGTTTAATTAGAGTGCACAGGCTGTTGTTATGGGGGCCGAGAGAAGACAAACCCCCCACGCGGGCTCTGCCTCTCCAGCTTTGGAGATCATGGTTAACAGGTCCCATGGAACAAGAGACAGTCCCGGGAGAGGTGGAGATACGTCTGTCGTCAATCACCCGTACGGTGCCGCCACGTACGCCGAGCTTCTTTGACGTGGCTGAGGGCCGTCGTTGGAAGTGTTACTTCTGGCTGGCAGGGCTCGCTTTGGCTTTAGTATTGCATGTTCCTATCTGTCTGTCTGTCTGTGAGGCGTTTTTGAAGTTAGCACCAATATGTCTGGGCCATTGTGTCGACTGTGCAAGCTCTCCTGGGCTTAGCTTAACAGACAAGCGGATTTGGCTTGTGTCAGGGGATTACACGCACAAGCTAAGCTCACATCCTCCAAAAAAAAGAGAAAGAATACATACTAGCAAAAATTTAGCTTTATAGCAGAATTACAATTGGGATGAACACAATCAGAATTGCACAATAGAATTAGCGAATCAATTGTGTTCGAGTTAATGAGGTTCTTCACTGTTACTTTATCATTGTTCTATGCTGATTACTGAAAAAAATAATGGTGATATTTTGTTTTCCATTCACAGGCTTCATAGATAGTTCTTTGTTTGACTTTGACCCATCATGTTATCCCATGTGATCACCAAAATGACTTATTTCAACATTATTTTTCCTGTCTTCATGCTTTGATATAGCTTGAATGTAACTCTACACCCTTATTTCATTTAGTATACGCAGATCTATGAATATGATAATTATCACCGCCTTCACTCAATCACACCAGATCAGAGATCATGGATCCACTCAGTCAACTTTACTGTATTTAACGCTGTAAAGTGGCAAGTGGAAATACTGGTTTAATTCAACCATATATGTTTGAACCAGATACTGATTCAGAAGTAGGGGAAGAGTGAATTATACAGGGTCGTCTAGAAGTCGATGCATTAGAATGGTAATGCGTTTTATTGGATCACTCTCTACAACGTTGAACAGATACTGGTAATTAATATGATTAACATTTTGCTTGACTATATTATCGAACAGCTAGTAATGTGTTGCTAATGTTACACAAACCATGTTCCCGTTCGACATCTCAGTCTGAAACCCTGTCTACTAAAAATCAGCATCCTTAGAAATGCTTTGAACATCATTAAACGTCTAGTTCACCATAACCTCATAATATACAATGTGCATAATTCATAATTAAGTTTTTTGGAAAAAATACTTAGCAATGGTGCTGACTTATTCTGTTGTATTTGCACATGGCTTGTCTTAAAGCATACTAAAAACACCTCAAAGACATATAAACAACATGAAAAACTTGATTTTTACCATAAGCATTGAAAATCCTGTCATTATTTGTATTTGTACATTATTCGTACACTTTTTTTTACTTCTGTTTAGAAGACAAAAATAAGGATTTACTCACCCTCATATCATTCCAGAATGCTGTTATTTACTTCTGTAGAAGACAAAAATAGATTTGTTTTTGTGAATTTTCACCTAGTTATTTTCCATACATTGACAACCAGGCTTCAAAAAGTACAGAAACAGCACAAAGAACACCATAAAATTCATCCATTTGACTCATGCACTCAATTCTTAAGTTGTACGATAGCTTTATGTGAAGAAAGGACACATTTCAAAGGAAATTTCAAATCTATATGACGATTTCTTCTGTGGAACACAATTATATTGGCTCAGTGTGTTTTTCACTTTCATTGTATGTGCAAAAACAGTTGAAACATTCTGAAAAGACTCATCTTTTGTGTTTCACATCAGTCATACAGGTTTGGAACAACATGAGGGAAAGTGACAACAGAATGTACTCTTTAAAATAACAAAATTGGATTGCGTGACAACATCAAATGACAAACCATCAAGAACTAGTGTGCCTAAAACGCTGCAGCCCAGTTCTGTTCTCACTTGGCTGCAGACTTGGATGATTAACCCCGATCTGACCTCCACGTGTGAGAGAATGCGTCTCATCATTAAGTCCTCAGAATTGAGCCATATGGTAGTGTAACTCATAGCTTTTGACTAAAGGGAGGTGTGAGTTTTAAGAACGAGTGTTGAATTTCTTTTGTTCGCCGAGATTGGCACCTTTTCTGTGCACCACGGTACACTCGCTATCTCAGCAGGAACGTTGAGAAACATCCTCGTACCGTCGTGATTAATTGCTCCATCAAACATTGTGGCTCTGTGTACGAACCGCTGAGCTAAGTGTAGGCACTCGCTCAGCAAAAGACAGCTTTTCCATGCAAGACAATCCGACATGTAGGTCTAACGTAGGTCTTACGTTAACAAACGAAATAAAAAGAACAAAACACATTTCCCCCTGTTTTTTACTACACAAAGTGTCTGGCTTTTGTTGCTGCAAGGCAAGAGAGAAACATCAACGGCACATAATACACCTGACACGAATGAGAGCGTAATGCCTATTTAGGAAGGCCAATATAGGGCTTGTTCATTTCTAATTAAGCAATATTTACGCATGTGAATAAGGCCAACTGGCGGGATTTGGAAGGAGCCAATGAATAATTCATGAGCAAGGAAAGCGTATGCATGGGGAGACAGAAGGAGGTCAGGAATGTGCCGGGCTACTGGGACTGGACTCAACCAATGGGCCACCAGATCCAGTCATTCCTGCTCACTCTCACATATGCAATAAATTAACTCAAGAGATGTCACATTGACACTTGATAGATTACGCTATTGTTTCTAATAGACTAGAACTACATTTGTTGATTATATGTTGCAAATTTACTTAAATATGCACATATACATACATGTAGAGAGATAGAGACATAGAGATTGTGTAACAAAAGTCTGAAGGTGAGTTGCAGGTGAATCCAAGTGCAGTAAAAGGTTAAAAAAATGATAACCGGAGGGCTAATTATAAGGAATATATACACTTTAAACTTCAGACTCTTTAAACACGCTTTTCACAAACTATATCCATCACTAATAAACATAGATGCATAATTGTTTACATTTGTTATTATCATACTCTCAATTTAGGCAGCTATTTTTTATATGTTTACTATAGTGTTATTTTAAATATCTGCTTACATTTGCTATCGATTTTATCAGCTTTTTTTTCACCTGTATTTTGTTATAGCATTAAGTCCCCTTTCAGAAGATGTGTCATTGCGCACCCTACCGCAAAACAGTGAAAGGATGGAAAGATGGAAATCTCTGTCAACAGAGCTATAAACTATATTTTTAATGGATCTTACCACCCCTCTTGTTTTACCCTTGTGTTGCTGTAGTGTCCTCTGTTCCTAGTGGCTTTGTACTCTTTCTATGGCAGGTTCATCTTGTCTTTACGTACTGACATTGTTACAATGCTGTTCTAGGTCATCATCAGCCTGTGGACGTGTGCAGCTTTAGCTGTATGGGTCGTCTAGTGAGGTTCGGTTTCTCTGCCATGTTTGGTTTCGGTGGGCGGACGCTCGCACTGGCAGAGAGACACCGCTGGATGCCACCCAGTCAGCGGCGAGAGTTTGCTCTCATTAAAACACTGGCAAACCTCAAGTAAGCGGTATCTCTTTCTCAGTTGTGTTGTCAGCTGTAGCTGTCTCTCATCTGGTGGGCTCCAAGGGACTGGCTGGTGCTCTATCAAATCTGGGATTAGTGTCAGACCAGCCTGGCAGAGCGCACATGGGCACTGTCTCTTAGAAATCCTTATCATAACACTCCATCTAACGTGTTTGTTCTCTCTCCTCGTGTCCATCCCCAACTGACCGATGGTGCCTGTGAAGACCTGAAGACTGCGAACTGTCCTTTATAACCAGCAGAGGAGCCGAGGATCAGACAAAGTGTGTTAAAGCACATTTTTAAGTTTTTCTCGCCCCTCATCCCCATCCAACTTTCAGCGTAATTATTTGAATGTTATTTTAAATAAACCACCCCCTGCTTAATTGGCCACTGGAAAGAAATCAAAATGCTGAAGGTCACCCAGCTAATGCTAATAAGGCAGACTGCCTCACACTGTGAGGATACAGCCCATACAGCTCCATTATTACTCAAATGCTGTTAATGGTTGTGCACTAAAAAACATCTCTTTCTTTTACACAGAGCTGAGCGAAACAGAGATGGAGGAGCCATTTGTGAGTACAGCTAAATTAGGAGAAACTTTTTGAAGATATTGTACCGCTATAGCTTGCGTGCATCTGCTTCATTGGGCAGCAAATCAGCTCTCGGCTAATAAGTGTTTCCTATGAGAAACAAAGGGGTTGTTCCTCAAGGGGGTGTTTACTGGCCGAATTAAAAGCTGAATTCTCCATTGGGCTGCATGCAGAGTTCACGATTTTTTTGTTCTATTGGAGACTGGATATTTAAACACAACACAAATCTGAAAGGATTAAATAAAATGTCCTGTTATCACAAATGACTGTGATTGGCCCATATAGTCCATTTCTTATCAGCGCTGAGAAAAGTTGCATGTTCCAATGCTTGTATATAATAGTTCAGCAGTGGTCTGGATGACAATGCAGTGCACTGAAAATAAATAGGCATGTAATAATTACTAACATTACCTAACGATGAGCAATACATTTGTTATAATATTTATAATTCTTTATTGATATTATAACTGTTTACTGTTAGCTTAGTTCATGTTAGCTCAAACCTGTTACTTACAAAAAACAGATACATTTGGTTTTATTATAAGATTTTCTGAAGAGACATAACCGCTTTATATGATGAATAGATTTAAGCTTTTATTCACATAGAAACACACATATAATTTATTAACATACCTGAGTTGTGGTAAACGGAAGCCCAAGCATGATTGCGTGACGTGAGAACCAATGATGTTCATTTTCATGTGTTAAGCAAGAAATGTGAGCTTCCGCAAGAACCAATGAGGTTTGTTCTCGCTCATCAAGCATGTGTGTTTCAGCTTCTGTTCATGTTCGCTGATGAATGTTTAAATGTGAATAAAAGCCTAAATTGAATGTTCATAATATAGAGTGATCATATCTCTTCAGAACTAAACCTCTCAATTCAAATGGATTAGTTTTAATATCTCTAATGGGCATATAATATAATAGTAAAAAAAAGTAAGCATCAATAAAAAAAGACAAAAAGTTAAGTGTCATCATACCTGATCATTGCTGCTCAAGGACCACCTCTTCAATGCATACTGCTAT
>JAWRVZ010000116.1:2132500-2164662 GCA_037043235.1 Rhodeus uyekii
ATTATCTGAAAATGTATATATCTCTTAAATCTTAAAACACATACATTTTAGTTTTTGTATTACATCATGGTAGTACAACTTTGCTTTAATTTACGCTGATTTAAAAAAAGAAATACAGTAAAAAGTACTGTAGTACAGTAATGAGAGTCTAATGAAACTGTAAATGTAAAACATTACAATAAACAGAATTTAGGGGAGATTGTCATTAAAATTATTTCACAATAAATTAACAAAACACACACACACACACACACATACTGGTTCTAACTACAAGCTCAACCTATATTACAAATAATTTTTTTTTTTTTTTTTACGGGTGAAATATGACGTGGACGTGTTTTTGTGAGATTTACTGTGAAATCAATTTGTAAATGAACTCATCACCACAAAGACAGAACTGAAAGGGAACCAAAATGGGTTAAGCTTTGCATCATGACTGCCGGGTCAGAGCCATTATTACAAGAATACTAGGGTTAATATTACACATAGTTTACAATTAGTAAGAAAAAAATAAGTAAATTGTACTTACCTAAGATCTCTGCAGTAAGGTATTAAAATGACTGCTAAGCAAGAACTTGATAGACATACCCAGTTAATCTTAATAAAAAGATATAAAAGATGTGATAAGTTGAAAGTCTAGTCCTGGCCTGGTTCTGTATCCAGGTTCACTCCAGGTCTCTCTCTCTCTCTCTCTCTCTCTCTCTCTCACACACACACACACACACACACACACACACACACACACACACACACACACACACACACACACACACACACACACACACACACACACACACACACACACACACACACACACACACACACACACACACACACACACACACACACACACACACACACACACACACACACACACACACACACACACACACACACACACACACACACACACACACACACACACACACACACACACACACACACACACACACACACACACACACACACACACACACACACACACACACACACACGACTGAAGTGGGCTGATGAGTATCAGTTGTTCATCACTGCCTCCTTGTGGACCTACAATAAACTACAGCCTCAAATAAGTCCAATTCAAATAGTGCAAACATCTGCACAGTACAAAAGTGTGTTATATATATATAAAGAGAGAGAGAGAGAGAGATGACTTCTATAATGCTTCTTTATCCTTCTCTAGTTTGGTTTCTCTTTTATTGAGACATACACTGTAAAGGCTGTGAGGCTTCGGCCTCGCTCTCAGGGAAGCTGGGTTGACGACGTCTCTGAGGAGAACGAGGAGTGCGATTCAAAAACTGTGCCTATCATCTCCTCCGAAGGGACGTACCCCTGGAACATTGACGGAGATCTCTTGGAGGTTTCATCTGAACTCCTGATCAGGTGAGACACTCGAGTCAATCCTCTAGACGAATTTACAGCACTGATCCATTATTAGAGGTGATGTCACAATGGATAAGATGTGTTGTTGCCTCTAACTTCCTCTAAATTCCAGAGTAAATTCACAGTAATACAAAACTCACTGCACATTCTGTAATCATAAAAGACACAAATACTCAAAAACCTTATGAAAGTAATATAAAAGTAGCCCAAGTGACACTTTATAGGCCTTATGTAGTTCTGTCTTCTGGTTTGTATTTCCACAGCATGAAAATAAGATCTTACAGATTTATAATAAACTGCTCGTTTTTAAAATCTACCAACATAATGACATTCACTTCAAGCATTGCAATGCTCATGATAACTGTTATTAACTCTACAATAAATAAATTGTAAAAGCTTTCCTGTAGCTCAAACAGTAGAGCGTGATGCTTGCAACGCCAAGGTCATGGGTTCGATTCCCAGGAAAAGCAAGAACTGATTAGAATTTCAATGTGTTTCTTGAATGCAATGTAAGTCGCTTTGGATAAAAGCGTCTGCCAAATGCATAAATGTAAGTAAATCCACTTCACAAGCGAGTTACTCTGTGTCGGCAATGCTATAGGAACATACAGAGCTACTGCAGAAATGGAAGCTCAAGCATATTATAATAAAAATGGCAGCGCGCTTGTGAATAAGTCACATCCCTATGTATTTGCAAAACAGTAGCCAAGATAGCCACTGAATACTTTCACAACTTGAACTTCACATGACCTGTGTAAGCACAGGCTGTGTTACTTTAAAGCACTACAAACATTATATGAGCAGCTCTCGGTAAAAATAAAAAACTTCATCTTCTCAAAGCTGCAGAACGAGTGTCAGAAGAATAAACAGAGCAATGTGAGGTTCTAAGAAAAAGGGAGGGATGTGTGCATATTTCAGATAAATCCTTGTAATGTTTAAATGTACTGACAGCCCTGTTTATTTTCCAGAGTTCACCCGCAGCTCCTCACACTCTTTGGAGCGGACGTGGAGGAGGCGGAGGAGTCGCCAGTTAAATGCAGCTGTATCTGAACACAACCATAAAAAAACTGCGCTAAGAGAAAACGACTGAACAAACTGCACAAAGCAAAGCTTTAACGTGTGTATATATAGAACAATTTATGTCAGAGCAAAAACATAAGACAAAGTACATTCCAGTGCATAAGAATTTAAATTAAATCAAAGTACGTTTTTAAACATTTTGCATAAAGACGGGGAATACTGGTAACAATTTATAATAAGGTTTCATTAGTTAACTACATAGTTAAACTATAGAACTAAGAATTGACAATAATTCAACAGCATTTATACATTTTAGTTGTTTATTTTAACATTTATTAAGTATTTGTTAACATTAATGTACTGTGAACTAACATGAACAAACTATGAACAGCTGTATTTGTATTATTTAACAATAACAAAGATTAATCAATACTGTAACAAATGTATTGCTTATTGTTAGTTCATTTTAGTTAATATATTAACTAATGAGACCTTATTGCAATTTATTATAACTTATTTTAACCTTGTTCGTACACCAGCACACACTTACCAGCAAACTCGGCTGATTTGGGGAAAATGCCACTATTTTCATTCAATTCAGCGTTTTCTTTGTAATTTTAAAAAACATTTTTATTGACACAGTAAGTTTTCATTTTTTTATCCTTATTACACAGCACCAAAAATCATTCAGCATATGATGACATATTTGGCATGATAATCCGGTTTTGCAAATAAATTAAACCATCCACTAACTTTTGTTTATATATCAGTGCACATTTAGAGCTTCAGCTTCATTTTCATTGTTTGCAAACTCCCATTTTATAATCTAATTATCGAAGAATATAAGTCTTCTTATTCAAAGCTATTTTTTGTAAACATTTTCATTAACACCCTTAGCTAAAACATTTCCTAATTGAACAGACAAAGGGCAGGAGATGAGCCGATCTCTGAATGACAGATTCCATGTAAGCCTGCGTGTGAGCGAGAGGTGATGGTGCTGTGTGTATTTTCGCTATATAAAATGAATACACACACTCTTAAGCAATGGCTGGAAGCCAGACACATGCCAATCTCGTCACTCTTCTATAACGCAGTACAGACACACACACAACAGCAGCCTCCTTTGCGCCGTTTCCATGGCACCCAGCCAGAGCAAGCGGCAAACACTTGCTCCTTCCATCTGGCGTCTCCGTTCAAACTTCTAACTACTGAACTCAGCAGCGAGAGTTTGGGAGGAGAGAGAAAGCATGTAATTTCCTCCTTTTTTTCATTTTTTTTGCAAGGAGAACCGATACCGCAGTGATGCAAAGGATTCGGGAAGGGTGACGGAACGTGCCAGGAAATCCTGTGTCACCTCTGTGGAGGGTATACTAACTTGCAGATGTTAAAAAAAAAAAGTGAGTCTCTCTTCGGGAGTCTCTATACACAGACATAACCTTAGCAAGAAAAGCTACAGCAGTGCGATTCCTCCTTTACAGCAGGCCAATAGCCAATATGTTCAGTGATCGTAGGCAAACCTGTGATGAAACAATTGGGCTCTGTTCCAAAACCAAGCGAGTTGCCTTGTATAGACAACAGCATCAAAACTCAATTGTGATTTCAACTGGATTTTAAAGTTGGCTATTGTCTAACAAGCATAAAAAGTTCAGAGTCTTTAAATCAAAATGGATCAAAGTGACAGTAAAGACGTGTATTGCTACAAAAGATTTCAATTTGAAATAAATGCTGTTCTTTTGAATGAAAGAAATCCTAAAAAAATGTCTCATGTTTTCTCCAAAAATATTAAGCAGCACAACAGTTTTCAACATTGATAATAAATGTGTCTTGATGATATCTGAAGGGTCATGTGACTCTGAAGACATGAGTAATTGTGCTGAAAATCACGGGAATAAATTACACTGCTAAATTGTGAGGTTGTAAATTGTAAATTGATCATTTTAAATTGTAATAATACTTCAAATTACTGTTGTTCGATCAAACAAATGCAGCAAAGGTGAGAGACTTCTTTCAAAACAATTCTACTAAACTTTTAACTTTTGAAAGGTATTGTTTAATTGTTTTATACTTTTTGGAATAAAATCTACTCATAATTAACATTCTCTCGCTTTTGACAAAATGCATTTGTCACACTGCTTGAAAATGTGTCCAAAAGAAGGAATCTTTATGCTTCCAGACTTTAAAAATGCTGCTTACATTGGTTGCTCACCAGGTTTTGCAACAGAGCCACAATGTTCAATAGCGACAGTACATTCTGAAGTCATTTTCTTCCCAGCCTGGAGCGTCTCAGTGAACATGTTAACATGTTCCATACTCTAAAGTGCATTGGTTTCATCCTGCTGACAGAAAATGCTGATCCTTTTTGACAGTCTTCATCATTTTGTGATGAATGTTTTCAGCCGATACGGTTCATTGCTGTAGAGTCCAGCTCTTGGTGTTAGAGCAGTAGTGCTTCATGGTCTGTACACCTTCCATTCAGATTGGTTCTGTATGTGGTGTAAATCCCATTTATGACGTGCTCTCTTGCTTTGGTACGTAGTCCCAACTGTCCCGTCTAAACTTCTCCTTTAACTTCCGCTTAAAGAATCCAAGCTAATAAAAGGAAAAGGATGCATTACTGTCAATAAGCAAAATCTCACATCTCAATTTCAAGCTCAACACGTTTTTTGATCATTTTGCTTTATAGGGATACTACTAGGATCTACTAATGGATAGATTGTTTGAATGATTTATTTGGGCTTAATTGAGCTTGTTCAGGTCTGCCAGAAGCCAGTCAGGTTTCTTAACGCCAATCTTACGGAATTGAACAGAACCATGTAAACCATTTATAAAAGTTAAATAAAAATAAAATATAAAATATTCTGCACACTGTGCACGTACAGTGAGCCCTCGTTTATTGCGGTTAATGTGGACTGGAACCCCAGCCAATCAGCTCACGGGATACATCCACTCACGCTCTCATTGGTCGATCTCGCGCCGGGAACCAATCTTCTCTGAGAGCCATGGGTGTGTACAAAGCCTCTGAGAGAGTTTCTCTCTTTGTCTGGCATCCTGGGAAACCGTTTCTCTCGCATCACGATTAAACAACGCTGTACGCAATATGGCTGCCGATATGGCGGTAATTTTTTATTTTTATTTTTCAATGAATATTTAAAAAAAGCTGCACAGCGCTGTACGCAATATGGCTGCCGATATGGCGGTAATTTTTTATTTTTATTTTTCAATGAATATTAAAAAAAAGCTGCACAACGTTGTACGCAATATGGCTGCCGATATGGCGGTAATTTTTTATTTTTATTTTTCAATGAATATTAAAATGAATACCGCAAGAATACACAGAGAGCGCAAAACTTGAACCACAAGTGGCGAGGGATTACTGTATACTGAAAGGTTAGAAATTATTTTTTTGAAAGTGTATTATTAAAGCAATGCTTTAATGACTTCTCCAACTTCTCCAAGAGAGTTTGATGATACTTATGATAACAGTAACACTAACACTGTAGTTTTACCTACTAGATGATCTCTAAAAATTAATACTGTATTTCAGGTCTCGCTTTAACAAATTAAATGAATGATTTCTATGCTCTTAGTATTTCATTCCTGTAAGATGTTTTGCACAAGTTGAGAATACACCAATACGTCACATTCAAGAAGATGTTAGGGGATACATACCTTCCAGAGGGGGAGGACAAGCAGTGCTAAAATAATCAGTCCAACAATCAAACTGGATACTATTAGAAAGATTTGCACAGCCGCCACAGGCTTAAGGCTATACAGAGCCTCCAATAATACCTGTAACATTGCAAACATTCAAGTTAATAGCAAACAACAAAAAGGTCGCATTTCTACACTAGCTTTAGACTACTGTACTTACTCTAGCAGAAATGTCCTCCTTTAGTAAGATGGTGTTTGCATCCTTTACTGGTGAAATAAGGTCAATCATGCCTCGTATCGTCATGACATGGTGTCTTCCCTATAGGAAATAAACATGTATCAAGGTCATGTGTTTTAGTTGTTCTTTTGGGTGAACAGTTCAGGTAATCCATCTGTCAAACAATGTTTGCCATTCTAATTTGCTGCACCTGGTAGTCTGTGAGGAATATTTATTGGCTATTATTGGAGGAGACCCAGCCAAGCTTAAGGTCTAGCCACTTCACATGGTGGGCATCTGGGCAATTCATTTTTTACTTTTGCAAAAGTTTGAAAAACTGTGCTGCTCTATATTTACATGGAAACCATGATGATACATGAATAAAAATATTTTGTAACATTATAAGCGGTCTTTACGTCACTTTTGATCCATTTAACACCAAACGTTTGATTGGTGATTAAAAAATGTAATAAAATTTCACTTTTTTAGACAGGCAAAACAACAACTGTCTGTTTTAAAGGGAAGCCACAGTTTTAAGAAGTACAATTTCTTCCCATTTATTTTTGTACAAGCGATCTCCTTGTCTCTAACCAGCACTCACTGGACTCATCTGGAGAACCCTGGGGTTGAGCTCCACCTCCATATTGATGGTAACTTCTTTTCCAACCTCCAAGTCACCGAAGTGGCACTCCACCATCCTACAGGTCTTATCTTCAGGGGCACAGAACTGTAGAAAAACAGCATGAGAACTTCCAAGAACATTTACACCAAACACACCAGAACGCATCGCTAGGACTGTTCAATTACCATTATGCGCTTGGTTTTTGGGAAGAAAAAGAACACAATTTCTTGAATAAAGGAAGCTTCCGGTACGTCACAGTCATCGATAATCTTAACTGTATTGTTCCTCTGGAAGCAATGCCCAAGAGTTGTCTGTAAGACAAAAAAATAAATAAATAAAGTTTAAGTTAAGGTAAACATATAGCATAAATTAAAAGCTAACTATTTTACATATTATTAAGACGACAAGTAGGAATAATTAATCTGTCTATTTCATGAAGCACACAAGAACACATTCAGCAGAATGTCAGGAGTTTTGTTTTCCATACAAGGAAAGTGGATTGTGATTTATTCCACCAAGCTACAGACAGCATACTTCAGAAATCCTCTGCAGTCGTACAACAGCTTTATGCGAGGAAGATCTTACATTTTTTGTCTACTAATAATCTTTATTGGTTGAGTTTTTCACAAGACACATGAGAAGTTTATCAATATGACTTTGATTATGTAAATTATGCCATGAAAGCTCTAAAGGCTGACTAATGTTTTAGGATTTTATTTTTTACATTTATACTATTTATGTTCTTTTTCATCTTATACCATAAATCACAGTCCAGTTTCATTGTTTGGAAAGCAGAAGCACAAAGATTTTGCCTAACATCTCATAAAAAAAAAAAAAAAAAAAAAAAAAGGTTTGGATACGGTTATGATTTCATTACAAATGTGGTGATCATCTCAATATGTGATATTTACCATCTGAATCTAACGTCAAAGGCAGCCGTTTATTATCATATTAATTGTTTTACCTTTAATCAACAGCAGGGGCTCCTTTTACCCCCAAAAGCATAGTTTTACCTGTACATATTCTTCTGTTACTGAAAAACTGTTGCTTTAATAACCTTAAAACTGAAAATCATTACGGTAATAATACATTTGTCTCAAAATATAGTCAATTTATTAATTCTCCTTTGCTACATAAATCTACATGTTAAAAACATGAATTATTACATCAAATTAGCGTTGCTGTCTGCGATCGCATCAAGGATCGGACAAATTTCCACATGTATTTTCAAAAGCGGTTGTAAAGAAAAGTGCCATCAAGTGATTTAAAAGAAAATAAAGTCAAATGCGCCTTTTACCCCATTACCTTATACATTTTTTCAAAATGTCTCTTCTGCTCAAGGCTGCATATTATATAAAAACAGCAATATTTTTTTTTTCAGGAACCAAATTTTTTTTTAAATAGAAACTTTTATAACATTATAAATATCTTTGTCACCATGTATGACCAATGCATCCTTGCTTAATAAAGGTATAAATTTCAGTTATAAAAAAAAAAAAACATTCTTACACTGACTAAACTAACTTTTGAACCATATATGTATTTTTGCATATGTAAAATCTCACCTGTAAGTCAATAATCCTGATTAACTGGTATTTGTATGGCACCAGCATCAGAGGCAAGCCGATCTTTACTCTTGCATCAAGAGCTTTACTAGGACCCATATTCATCACCTGTAAGTTAATAGACATTTTAACCAAACTAATCATGTTAAATGATTCATTAGTGCTTAATGACATTGTTATCTGTCTGATGAGCACTAAAATACCTTGTATGTATAATTGAACTTCTCAGGATAGCAGTCAACCGGCACAGACTCTTGTTCTCCGATCAGAAATGAAGTCGGAGAGACAAATCTGCAGAAGAAGCAGAGAAGAGTCCCGTAATTTGGCCTGTTATTCTTCCAACATCCACTTATGGCATTCCAGATTCATAAGCAAGCCAGATAACTTACCCATGAACATTGAGATCAACGGCATATCTCAAGGGCAACGTAAGAATAGCCACGTTATCGTGCTGAAGATCTGCGTTCTCAAAGCTCTCACTGAAAAACACATGTCAATGTTCACTATTAAAGAAACGTACACTGACCCCAAAAACTATCTGGACATGTAAACCAGCTAAAAATGCACAAATGCAATAAAATAGCTCAGATAAAAAATTCAATTAGTATTTGTTTGCAGACGCCACTTAGTTTGATATTCTCCTATCTAATGAAATGACATGTTAAGTGCAGTTTAAGTGTCCAAATGCTTTTTGAGGTCATTGTATACGTGGAAAAGATGTTTCTATCAGAGGAAATTTGTAATGACTTTAATTATTGGAGTACAACCCTAATATACCCTGAGATTTCATTACAGAAACTCATTACATAGGCTATGCAGAAATCCATCTCTAGATCCATTCCTCTGCTTTTCTTGTTTCTAATAGTAACACCGAAAGCACACAAAACCTTTGAACCTGCTGTTTAATGTATTTGTCTTTTGCACTCAATTTACAAGTTTTAGCAGTTGCAAGATGTTCTCCACAAATGTTTACATTTGGCTCAGATGTATTTGTGTAAACCATCCATTGAGATGAATTCCTGAGATCTCTGGATCTCTTACCTCGTAGCATTAATGTTAATACTGAGGTCTCCTGCGCTGCTGTTCTGCATCACATCCAGTAAAAAAGTGATGTTGAGCTGGAAAATAGAAAAGAGACATTTATATTCCAAGACATGGTGACAAAAACGTCTCAGGTTACGTACGTAACCATAGTTCCCTAAGAGGGAACGAGACACTGCGTCGAGACGCGATTGGGAACCCTTCAGTGTATATGTCTCTTGAAGCACAATAAAACCAACGTGCGGGCGTGTACGTCGCCGAGATGACGTCATCACGTCATGACCAAGGAGTATAAAGGCACGTCACGACCCGGAAGCGGGTTAGCTTGAACAGTGTCTGAACAGGCCGGCATGCCTAGGAGCTGAGGCTGCAAGACGCAGTGTCTCGTTCCCTCTTAGGGAACTATGGTTACGTACGTAACCTGAGACGTTCCCTGTCAAGGGAACTCGCACTGCGTCGAGACGCGATTGGGAACGAGGAATACCCACGCCGCCTCAGCGTACGGGGTATGCCAAGCGAAACGTAGCTCACTACGATAACGCCAATGATCCCAAGGCGGGGTTTAGGTCTAACTGGTAGAACCTAATAAAGGTATGCGGTGAGGACCAGCCAGCCGCATCACAAATGTCTGCGAGGGAAGCCCCTGCGAAAAAGGTTTTCGAGGCAGCCATGCTCCGAGTAGAATGAGCTCAGACAGACAGTGGACACTGCTGTCCTGCCAGCTCATAAGCTAAAGAAATAGACTCTGAAATCCATCTGCTCATAGTAGGCTTAGAAGCAGGGGAGCCTCTGGGGGCCCCAAAACAGACAAAGATTTGGTCTGACCTACGCCACGTGGCAGTTCTGTGGACGTAGGCGTCCAGTGCTCGCACTGGACAAACCTTGTTCTTTAACTCCTGGTCATGATCAGTAAATGGAGGAGGACAGAGAGCCTGTAGTACTATGTGGCGCATAGGACTAGAAAGCACTTTAGGTACATAACCCGGCCTGGGATAGAGGAAAACTTTAGCCAAGCCGGGCGCAAACTCTAAACATGAAGGGGCCACAGAGAGGGCCTGCATGTCACCAATCCTCTTGAGGGAAGAAATGGCGAGAAGAAAGAGAGTTTTAAGAGTAAGGTGCTTATCTGAAATCTCGTCCAGCGGTTCAAAGGGAGCCTGGGACAAGGCCTGGAGCACCAGGGACAGGTCAGGTCCCAAGGAGGCACCCTTGAACGTACTACAGGCCTCAGCCTCTGAGTGCCACGTAGGAAACGAACTATGAGGGGGTCCCTGCCCAAAGAGGCACCACTCAAAGGTACGTGGTAAGCAGCTATGGCAGCCACGTAAACCTTTAGTGTGGAGGGGGACAGCCCTGCTGCGAACCTTTCCTGCAGGAACTCCAGCACGGTGCCAACCTGGCAGGTAACTGGGTTCCGCTGCTTTTCGCAACACCAAGAAGTGAAAATCTTCCACTTCTGAGCATACAGTTTCCTCGTGGACGGGGCTCTGGAGTGGAGAATGGTCTCTACAACCTCCGCTGAGAGACCAGACTCTATGAGCTGGGCCCCCTCAGGGGCCAGACCCACAGTTTCCACAGTTCTGGGTGAGGATGGAAAATCCTCCCCTGAGCCTGGGACAGGAGGTCCCTCCTGACCGGAATCTCCCACGGAGTGCCGTCTAGGAGGGACACCAGGTCCGAAAACCACACCCTGCCCGGCCAGCGCGGGGCAACTAGAGTGAGACGGACCTTCTCCCGGCGAACCTTCTCCAGAACCCCTGGGAGCAGAGCTACGGGGGGAAAGGCATATAGGGGTAGATTTGGCCACCCTTGCCTCATGGCGTCCAGGCCGAGAGGCGCTGGAAGATAAAGGGAGAACCAGAGTGGGCAGTGAGTCGTCTCTCGAGACGCAAACAGATCCACTTGAGCCTGGCCGAATCTCTCCCAAATCTGCTCCACCACCTGAGTGTGGAGTCGCCATTCCCCGGGCCTCGGCCCCTGTCTCGACAGGAAGTCTGCCCCCAGGTTCTGGGCCCCCGGGATATATATCGCTCGAAGAGAGAGCAGTTCCCTCTGGGCCCAGAGGAGGATCCTGATCGCCAACTTGGAAAGTCGACGAGACCGGAGACCTCCCTGATGATTTATGTAGGAGACCACTGACGTATTGTCGGTTCGGACTACTACATGATGGCCTCTGAGGTCGGGGAGAAACGCCCGTAGCGCCATCCAGACAGCCCTCATATCCAAGGCGTTGATATGCCAGGAGAGGTGGTGCCCGTCCCATAGACCCCTGGCCGAGCGGTCCCTCAGGACCGCCCCCCAGCCCGCACGGGACGCATCTGTCGACAGCATGACGCGGTGACAGATAGCTCCCAGTGCGAGCTTCTGGGAAATAAACCAGTTCTGCTTCCACGGATGCAAGGCTCGAAGGCAGCGCCTTGAAACCTTGATCAGACGGAAGGGGTTGCCCCTCGGGGAAAACCCTCTGGTTGAGCCACCACTGCAAGGGTCTCATGTGGAGCAGGCAGAGTGGGATAACACTGGACGCTGCCGCCATGAGACCCAACACTCTCTCGAAGTGTCTGTACAGTGACTAGCTGGCCTAGCTTGATATTCTGGACTGTGGGCAAAACAGTAGCAATGCGCACGAGGAAGAGCCGTCCGCATGCTATGTAAGCGAGAGTGACATCTCGATTAACAGACTGCTACCTGCTGTGACTGAGAAAAGGATCAACAGATCGTTGATGAGACACAGCCCAGAATCATGGAGCTAGGGAAGCTAGTGAAGCTGAACAACAGCATGACGTCCCTAATGTCTGGGAGAAAAGTCCAACAGACCTTATACTGAGCGATCCCTCAGGACCGCCCAAAACCCATGAGAGAAGTATCTGTCGACAGCATACGCAGTGACAGAGTGCTCTCAGTGTGGGCCTTTTATGGGACGAGAACCAGAATTGCTCCCACATACCTGAGGTGCGTAGGCATTGCCTCGTGACCTTGATAGTGTGGAAGCGGTTTCCTCTGGGAAAATCTTCTGGTTCTGAACCACCACTGAAGGGGCCACATGTACAGACGACCGAGTGGACCGCACTGAAAGCTGTTACCATGATGCCCAGCAGTCTCGACTGCTCAGTGAGTGATTGGTCTAGCTTTTGCTATTGACTGCTGGTGGGATGATGTCGATGAGCACGGGTGAAAGCCGTGCTGGCAACGACACAGAATCCCAACAACGCTTCGGAAGGTGGCTCCCAAATGAGGATACAACACCTTCCTACTTGCGTACAGTCTGAGCCCCAGCTCCTTCCAGTGAGCAAGAACGACATCTCGATGCCAAACTGCTACCAGAATCAACCAAACATTGATGAAATCTGATGAAATCAGAAACCTTGAAGGTGCCGGGTAAAAGCTAGACTGAACAGAAGAACCAGACCGAAGCCCGTAAACTCTGGCTGGGAACTCCAGCTGAGCGTTCACTTCTGTTCCATAACCAGAGCCTGCTTGGGGGCTACCACTCGGGCAGGTACCCTGGATATTATTGCAGGACCCATTGGGACAAAACCGTACTCCAATAAGGTAACCAGCCTCTCGAGGCTGGCCTCTGGTATTTCTCGAACATCCACTCCAGGGCCCTGCTTGCAGGGGAAACCTGGAGTGAGCGCTCTAAGACCCTCCTCAGAGGGGGCGACCTCCCAAGCGCCACCAGAAGTATGGGTGGCGACTAGAGAGTCCCGCCTCGGACCTGAGAGCCTGGCTCCCTCGGGATACCAACGCAGCACAGTGTCCAACAAAACCTCCCCATGGGAACGGTTCCGAGCCACTAGTGAAGGGAACACAAGTACAGGTGACTGAGTGCATAGCACTGGAAACTCTGCCTTGACGCCCAGCAGCCTCAGCTGCTCAGTGAGTGACTGGTCATTCCTAAAACGTGCATGACCTGGTTCCCTCGGGACACCAGGCACGCAGTTAATCGTTAAAGGGTGCTTGCCCAGGCAGTCCCCTAGGAGACTGCAGGTGAGAGTGGAGCGACAGCGAGCACAGTGTGCTCACGCACCGGCTACGCATGCCCCAATCGCTGGTGAGGAAGATCCTCATCAATATGACACTTACAACATCCAGTTCCTCAGAACTGGATAGCTGCAGTATCCCCTTAGGCTGACAAATCCAATTGCGATCCTCATGGTCGAGACAGCCGCTGAGCCTCAGCAACAGCGGGACCGGAACCACGGGGACCGCGAGCCTGAGCGACTTTCTCAAAAGACGCCAGGCGGGATCGCCATGCACGTAGGACCTCCTCATCAGCGGCCGATACTAACAACGTCCAGTTCCTCGGAGCTGGATAGCTGCAGCATCACCTCGTCAGGGTCGGAAGAAACCGCCACAGGGCGTGCTTCCGGTTCCTGAACGAGGCCAGACCTGCCAGGTAAGGGTGGAGAAAAGGCCAAGCCCGTCTCCGACCCCTCTGACAAGTCCATCTGCGACCCCCATGATCGCAGCCGCCGCTGGGCCTCAGCCGCAGCGGGACCGGAACCACGAGGAACGCTAGCCTGGGCGGTTTCCTCGAAAACCGCCAGGCGGGATCGGAGCGTTCGCAAACTCATTTGCAAAACAATCTGCACAATCAGTACCCTCGAGCGCTGATCGTGCATGCTCCTCACCCATTTAACTCGGTGCTGGAAAAAGTGCGTTTAACCGGGCCTCAAACACCGGTTTCCAGCATGATAGGCAAACACACTATCCACTGTACCACAGCAGTTATTAACATACTGATGGCACAAAGTAAATACAACACCCAACTGTTGTTCAAGTCGGAAGAAACCGCACAGGGCGTGCTTCCGGACCTTGAGAAGTCCCCGCGATAGGGATCGCCGCTGAGCCTCAGCTGCAGCAGGACCTAAACCGCGAGTCTGAACAGTCTCCTCGAAGACTGTCAGACAGGAATGGCAACCTACACAGTCGACGCCCTCGAGCGCTTACCATGTAAGATTAGCCCTCCCCCGCACCTTCCAGTGAGCGAGAACGACACCTCGATGCCGAACTGCTAACTGTCATGCCTGAGCCATGATGAGGCTCAGAACATGGATATCTTGAAGGCGCAGTGCCCAAGCCTTAGTGAAGGTGCAGTTGGTAAGTTTGCCATATCTGCGCACTTTTCTCAATCACACGTGAAATCCCTTTTCTTTTAAACTAGACTCGGGGCACGCGTACCAGCAAATACATACACACACACACACACACGTTGAGCTTAGAGCGCTGTGAAGACAATGAAAGCTAACCCGCTTTCGGGTCGTGACGTGCCTTTATACTCCTTGGTCATGACGTGATGACGTCATCTCGGCGACGTACACGCCCGCACGTTGGTTTTATTGTGCTTCAAGAGACATATACACTGAAGGGTTCCCAATCGCGTCTCGACGCAGTGCGAGTTCCCTTGACAGGGAACTAATTTGACTTCCATTGCTAAAGACATTTACCTTTGAGAAAGGGGGGATGTATAAGTTTCCAACATTGCAGTCCAGACCTACGGTCACTTTATTCTCCTCTGTAATTTCACAGCTTATGTATTTTTCTTCCTGAAATAATGTCACAATATTAAAGCTCATCAGCAACACAAAGAGCTAAAAGCTGGCTGTGACCTCAGATGTCCAAGACAGATTTGATCAAGAAATACAGTGACAACATTAAAATACCTCTAGTACTTTGATGAAATGCAGGTTGCTGGGAAACCTCAGATGAAGTCTGGGTAGAAAAGCGTCATCTCCACTGTTGACTATTGTGGTGTTTAACATGATGCTTTTGCCGTTACCCAGAGCAAAATATGGCACGTTCCTGTAGGATCTGTTGGGAAAACAGATTTTATCCATATTAACTCCATTCTTTAGTCCTTATAATTCAGTGAAGTTGACTCAGAGTGAAGTCAAGTGTTACGTAAACGGTGGTGTGCGAAAGGACGAGGAGAGCAGGACTAAACAGAAACCCTCTTTATTCAAAAACAAATAAAAGAAGCACACTTGTGCAACAACTTGGAGAAAACTTGGAGAGACACGGAGAAGACATCCACACACAAGGTAACATTGTCAACAATTGACCAAGACTAAGGGAAACATGAGGGTTTATATACATAGGGTAATTGGAAACAGGTGACGAGACTAACAAGGAAGTGGTTGACGACACGGTTGACGAAGGAAACGACACGGGAAGTAGAAGGAAGGGAATAGGAAGTGAAGAGACAAGACTGTGACAAAGATGGATGGATGGATGGAATTTGGTCACAGAAAATTGGAGGCTCAAACACAAAACCATTTATATGCTACTTTAAAAGTTAAACTGAATGAAGAAAAATAAAAGTTATAAAAATATTATATTACATTTTAATATAATATTAATAGACTTTAGTATATATATGTTTAAAATATTTGTATTTATACATTTTATTATAAGTGGACAACAAATATTTTCAATGTTTAATATGTGTATTATACAGTGTAGTTCGGTTATGTCGACAGCCTCGGGGGTTGCAAAAAAGCATCGAGATAACCGATGATCGAGAAAACCAACAGCCAATATGGCGATTTGTTTGATGAAGCGATCGGCATGCTATAAAAATGAACATACACTGTATATGTTTGCGAACAACAAAAGGCATATGTGCATCGACTAACAGCAGAGATTTACCAGAATACAATAAAAACCACCTTCGATTCTCGATACAAACCTTTAATTATATTCTCCAACATTGCAAACACAATGATCGCTCACAGCGTAAACACAGTCACAACACACGTGTAAACACATTCGCTCATAACATATTCGTGAGGTCATCACGCTGTACTAGATTGCATACTTGCGTTCTGCCTGTCTAATGTGCTTTCTCAACAAATTCGGCTTCGTCACATCTTTTAATAACCGTGTTCTTCAATCCGCAGCGGCGCTGAGCAGAGCGCGCGTAAGAACAGAAGCAGGTGTGTGTATTCATCTAAGCCTCATACTCATTGGTCGATAACCTCTCGTCAATGTCAAAATATTTGAGAAAACGAATCAAATCAGAGAAGGCGGACTTTATGTGCACACAGTTGTGAGTGCTTTTGGATGGGGTGACGGCAGCACTTGATGCTCGTTGAGAAGTGAACTTGAGTCGAGATAAGTGAACTACACTGGAATTGAATATTATATTATGCATTCATATTATATGTAATAATACCATTTAAAATATTTGTTTACAAATCATTAATTGTAAATAAACTGCTTTTCTCAAGGAATATTAAGCTCATAAAAAAAATCTTAAAATGTGTTTATGGTAATATAAGCTAAAATAAAAACATCTTGATAGACACTAAATTACTAAAGTTGTACGGAAGCGGAAACTGGTGCAAAAGCAAAAATTCAAGGTTCAGTCTTCTTTTCTGCTTACATTTTTAAAATTTTTATAATAAATATTTTAATTATATATTACATTAATTATGTTATATTATATAAACACTTTTTGTTTAATTGAAAATCCACAAAAATTGTATTAAGATATTTTTTCGGTATTAAAAAAAGCAAAGCAAATCAATCAATTAACTAAAATGCCACTTGAAATAATTGTACTTTTACAAGTAATAGTTGAAGTTCATTTTGGACTCATTTTTGTAGAATTGAAAGGAAACGGATGTGTTTTACAGCCAGTGTTTTTGTGTTTTTGTGGTGTGTGCACTGAGGGCTCAAGCCTGATGTTTCTCATCTAAAGGCACCAGGTGCATCTGGGAGAGTGACAAGCAACTCTCCCCCTCACTCTTTTTCCCTCTCTGACACACACAACACACACACACCTTATGAATAATCAGATCATGTATTATCACCAATGGGTGAGGGGGGTCCATAAATTAGTTTGCACACGGCTGCAAACATGATCCAAAATGCTAATGTGCACACTCACGCCTTCGCCTCAACTGGGTGAGTCCAAGAAATGCGATGCATAAAATGTCTCAATATAAAGCTTTGGCTACTGTGCAAGCTGTTTTAATGGGTGTATTCATGTGGAGAACAGATAATCTCACAAATCCTCCTGTTAGTCACGAACAGCACCAGCACAACTACAATATTTACAGACATCTGGAATCGTTCACCATGCAAAGCCAAGACAACTGTAAATATTCTTAAGATGTTTAAAAATATATTCATACGACACTACTCTTTATAGCCGATATTATACAAGATTGACATCAGTTACCAATCCCAGATCAGATTTTAAACCAAAATCAAAAGAAAGAATATGACATTCTCTTTTTAATTTTAAAGAAGCCCACTTTAGGATTATTAGGATGTTGTTTTCTGCAAAAAGGACATTTTCATGAAAATGAAATACAATTTCCTCCAAAAGTACAATTTCCAAAAGTCTCATTATCATAATGCTAAAATGTCATTTGCTTTACAATGGAATACGATAAAAAAAAAAATCTTGTTCCTGAAGAATACATAAAATTGTGTGCAAATGCTTCCATAATGAATTTAAAAAAAGCTATTTTATGTATCATTTACATTAGAAGGCATACAGTTACTTTACATACTATTTTTTCACAGTAATCAGAAAAGTGCATTTCCCAGTAAAATAATGTGACAATGCACACATTTTATTAAATTAGATTTTGTAGTGCAATATGAAACGATCTCCATGAGATTCACTCAGCTAGCATAGTTTACGTGGAGATAACTTACTGTGGTAAAACCAGGTGAGCAGAAAGCTGGAGATTTGTTGAGCAGTTTTCCAAGGCGCAATATCTGGCAAAGATGGTCTACAAAAAGAAAGATTTCAAATCAGGACGTATTGTGATTTACGCTGAGCTAAAGTGGCCAAAGAAATGAAGCACAATAACAAAACAGAAAAGAAAAACCCACCTTGTTTTTCACGACGTTGGCCTGTTCATCCTTCTGTTGCAGAATGGGTTTGAGAGAAGGCAAGACCGAAGAGTTCCTCTGAGCCACACGGTGTTCTCCAAGTTCATATTTCACCTCAAAATGAATGGGTGTGAAGATATCACGGATATCTTTCTGCATATAAGAGAAATAAAATACATTTTAAAGAAAACAACTGGCGCTCGCCCATCTAAAACTGACCACCACAATGCTGGGATTGACAGGGGGTTCCAATATGGCTGCTAAGAGTTTTTTTTGGTGATTCTTTAGTTTAGGCTGCAGTTCTCACTTTTAACTAACTAATTACTAACTAAGCAGAATTACTGCTTATTAAATAGTATTAGAAAGGTAGTTGTTAAGTTTAGGTATTAGATAGGACTAAGAGATGTATGTAATATGTTCATTCATTTGTGCTTTATAAGTATTTATTTTATAATATGCATGCTCATAATCAACTAGTTAATAGTTGATTGGACCCTAAACTAAAGTGTTACCATGAAATTATTATTTTTATTCAGCAAAGGCACATTTCCATTAAAGACATTTATAAGATTACAAAGGATTTCTAATTTGTTATAATATTTTTTTAATGCTGTTCTGTTAAATGCTCAATTTATAAAAGAACCATAAAAGAAATCTATCAGGGTTTCCACAAAAATAACAGACCAAAACAGCACAACAAATGATTCTTCATCAAATCAGCATTTCAGAATAATTTCTGGAGGATCATGTGATTCAAAACATTTTAAAATGACTTATTAACGGTAAACGGTATTATATGTGGTGTATGATTTTGGCTAGACATTTTAATTCCTTCCATATTCCTTCATTTCCCTCCCGTCAGTGCAGATAATTAATGCAGGTAAGGTTTGCTCTGTCAGCTGTGATGGCCGTCTCTAATTGGGGGCTCAGTGGTTGGGAGTTGTCCTGTGGGGTCTCTGGGGTCTGTATTTAGCTGCAGGGGAGATGTGTGACCAGGGTTTTGGATGGCCAGAGTAAATGAGCTGGACTCCAGCCACAGCAACAGCCTCAGAGAGACGCTAATTTCTGCAGCAAAGGCTAAACTCAAAGTCAATGCAGTGAACTTGTGTCCTCTGCTCAGAATGTGTCACTGAATTCACCACATTTGCACACACACACAGTTTGTTACTGGCGTGTCATTGGCAGACAACTGATCTGTCAAAGGAACCGGTTGAGGACTACATCGAGGGACGTTGCACGAGCGCGAGAATGAGTGGGTGTTTCCTTCACACCTTCATTCAGCAACTTTGCTTAGAACGAGAACTGAAAATGCCACTATACCTTCCATTTACCAGGAATTATTTGCAACTCTGAGTCGCACACTATCAAAACAATCGCTAAGACGACAGCACTTCCACATTTTCAAATATATGCATTTGGCAGAAGCTTTTATCCAAAGCGACTTGAATTGCATTAAAGACACACACTGACATTCTAATCAGTTCTTGCTTTCCCTGAGAATCGAACCCATGACCTTGACGTTGCAAGCACCATGCGCTACTGTTTGAGCTACAGGAAAGCTATTTTAGCAGTTGAATGAACTTTTGTATTTTCAGTAATACCTTAACAATGGAAATCTATCAGGTTAGTGTGTCAGGGTTTCAGACCAGAAAACGGGAAATTAATGTTTGTATAATAGTACTTATCGGAATTGTTTAATAAATAAAAACTTGTCTGAAGTTGCCTTAATCCTCCTTCTGAGGTGGTACTCTACTTTTTTCAAAGTGGAACTTTCATTTTTAGGTACGCAGATGATTTTATCCAAATTCAACCAAGATTGGATTCAAGTTCAAGCATTCCTTGGAGATCGAACCCATTACCATAGTGTTGTAAGCAACATGCTCTAAAGTTTGAGATTAAGGAATACACTTAATCTTTGCTTCACTAAAACAGTAACAGCTTCACTTTAAAGCTCAAACAGTAGGATTTGATCGCCAGGGAATGCATGAATTGATCAAATATATATTTGATATATGCAATGTGTATAGAAGCATCTGGCAAAAGCATTAATGTAAATGGTATATGCCTTCCTGGTATTCTCACTTGTAAGGTGTAACTTGTCAAAACAGGAAATAACACAATCAATGCTAGCAAATGGTTTTCGCCCCAGACACATGCTATCACAACAACAGTACAGTTGCGTATTTAGAAAAATCATTTGAAGGTTTTTTATTGTAATTAAATTATTCTAAAGCTTTCCCATCATTTTTTACAAACTAAGGCAAAATTTTCTAAAATGAAATCAACAGATTCAGAATACAGCTTCAGTATTCAAATCTGTATGTTGTGTACTAATAAACATTCGCAAAATGTAACTTATACACATTTGCTCTCTATTTTAGGAAAATGGGCCAAAAAGGGATGTCTCATTTTGCACTCTTACAATATACACTACAGTACTGTTAAAAGATTTGAGGTCACTAAGACTTTTTTTCAGGAAGGTTGCATTAAATTGGTCAAAAGTGACAGTGCATTAACAAAAGATTTATAATCCAAATGCATGCTTTGAAAAAAAAAGCATTACAGTTTCCACAAAATATTTAAGCAGCAAAACAATATTTAAGTTTTCAACATTGACAATAGTGCAAAAATGTTTATTGAGCATCAAATCAGCATATTAGAAAGATTTGTGAAGGATCGTGAGGAAGACTGGAGGAATGACGCTGAATATATAGCTTTGCATCGCATGAAAAAATTGTACATTTTCAAACAGAAACGCGCCTGTCTCTGACTAGCCTTGATGTAAATAAAGACTATGTTCAAAAAAGGAACAAGCCATTCAATACATCACACCCAAACCTCCTGTTTCAATAGGAAAAAGCTTATCAAGATGAGACGAATTTAAGTGAATAACAGACATGCACAAGGGCCGACAAGCATCTCCGTCACCTTCCTCAAACACAGCACAAGACGTCCGCCACATCTGCGACGTGTTTCATTCGTTACTCTTATTGCTCATTAATTAAACCCTAAAAATACCTCAAATGTTGCAGCCTCCTTGTTTGGGTTTGCCTCTGACAGATAATCACACTTGTTTATGGCCATCGCCTCCATCAGCGGCCATTAATAACAGCGCAGTCATACACGCGCCTCCATTAATTACTGTGTAAAACATGAGCTGGATCAGATGGCCCCGATTACAGGAAGAGACAGAGGGAGAGGCGTCCAGAGGGGCCCACCAAACACCTGGAACATTCACTCATACTCACGGAGCGATCTATCTGCACTTTATCAACTGTCTAGGTCTCTTTCTATCTGTCCCAAACCTCCCCCATGCCGTCCTGCCTGGCTCTTCCTCTTGTTCTCCAGCAGCGACAACCTGCCATCGACTCCAACAAACTATCTATATGAGCCTCTTTATCATCTCGACCTCCTGCGTGGAGTCACGCTGTAAACCCAGAGAGAGTCACACCACCTGGGCCTTTCAGAGAGGTTGATTAACTCGAGCATGAAGAGTAGAGTGACGTGGGCAAATCGCAGCTGTGAGCCTGAGTCAGCACTTTCATATCAAAGTGTATGCAGCGATCAAAGAAAATGTTGAAACAGACATTTCATCCTTTGACTGAAACATTGGAAAAGAGCACCTAAGTGTACTTTATTGCCTGGTTTCTCCCAAGGTTTTTTGTCCATTCATTCTGTCACCTGCTGGACTCTTGGTTCCTCGCCACTGTCGCCTCTGGCTTGCTTAGCACTTAACACTTAATATTCATCAATATTATGGATTGGACAGCTCTTCTAGAGCTGCTGTACAGCCAAAACAAACTTTGTTTGAAAGTTTATTTCCTGTTATCTCTGTAAAGCTGCTTTGAAACAATCTTTATTGTAAAAAGCACTACAGTATATAAATAAAGGTGACAACTTTATTTATAACAAAAAAAATGCAACATACTAAATGGAATAAAAATGTATAATAAGAATTTTAGTTTGACCCTCAGTGATGCAAGTCAATATCACAAGTCTACTTTGTTTATTAACTATTACCTGTCTGAATACTCGATTCTGATTGGCTGATAAGTAGTTCCAAGTCTGTTTAATTACCGTTTCATATTATTGAGCTGTTATCATTGAAGCACACACACATTCATGAGCACAGAGACTTGTTATCAAGACTGGCCTGCAACTTTTATTAATAAAATAACTTTGCTATTGAATCGCTTCATTATATTTCTCAGCAACAAGGAGGTCACATGGCTTTGAAAGTAATCTATTCACACACACACTTGTCATCGCTTTCTTTGCCCTTTAGATCAAATATTGTGGAGCAAACAGCAATACAGTAATCCCTCGCCACTTCGCGGTTCAAGTTTCATGGACTCAACGCATTGCGGATTTTTCAAAACTATTTATTCAAAAATACCGCCATATCGGCAGCCGTATTGCGGATAGCGGTTTCCCAGGATGCCAGACAAAGAGAGAAACTCTCTCAGAGGCTTTGTAAACACCCACAGGCACTCAGACAAGACACGTGATTGGTTCCCGGCACGAGATCGACGAATGAGAGCACGAGTGGATGTATCCCGTGAGCTGATTGGCTGATCCTACTTTATGGATTTTCACCTTTCGCGGGGGGTTTCGGTCAACATTAACCGCGCTAAACGAGGGATCACTGTAGTGTGATACTCTAATTTGTGTTAATAGTAGCATCTGCTAACATAAACAGGGTCTGGTACCTTCATGAAGGCCTGGTGGCCGCTGCAGGTGAGCTGCTCATGCTTGGCCTTCACTCTGCCCGCGGTCACATTGGATGTTCCATTCCCACTGAAGTAAAACCGAGAAGAAAAGCCCTCTTTGTGGTGAACGTCAGCTGTTAGGTTATACTTCAGTTCTGCACAGGAAAGAAATGTTCAGAGACAAAGTTAGCATTGGACAATATGTTCAATCACAACCCTTTAACAGAATCTTGTTGCAGTCTTGCAGATAATCTAGATGCAACTGCAAGGGGTTTGTAAGATTATGAAAATCTAACTTAAAGTTTTTCACTACCATTTGCACTACCATTCAAACCGCGTAGGGTTGGTAAGATGGTATTGTGATTTTGAAAATTCTTCCAGTCAAATAAATCCTTCATGAATCCTTGAATTTCATTGAATCATTTCTTCTTCAATAAATGCGAATCAAAAAGGTTAAGTACAATTCAATTATAAAAAACAGTACAAAAACAGTACAATTACTTGTTTGATTCTTCAACTGATGGTTGAGCCACAGTCAAAGCCCTAATGATGTTCCATTGTGATTGAAAACAACTAAACACTATGAGGAGTTGTGCTTTACGACAGTTCCCAATCTTGACTTGTCTGGGACACTTTATTCTCACACATGCAAAAAACGCAGAGCAGTCCTGTATCGATCTGCAGCAGTTTATATGGCATAGCAAAACCTCAGGGTGGCAGATTTCTACCATCACTACTTCATATCGGACTCAAGATCATTCATATTTGTCATTAAGCGTGGCTCTGTTGTTTACTATGTGTTCAGAGAGTGTGTCTCTATCAGTGAGGACAGGCCTTGACACACACCCTGAGTCCTCTAACTGCCACAACAAAAGAGTGGATGTGGGGCAGAGATAAAGAGATGGAAAGAGGTTTGAAGCACACAACCGCCAGCGAACGTAGCACGTGCTGATAAGACTGGCCAACACAAAGCCTCTCGCAAACAAGGAACTTGAGCCCAAAACGTTCGTCCTTGAACACTATGTACTCAATTCTAAGAACACGTGTGGGGAGCTCAAAATTTAAGAGGAAACGTACATACCTAAAAAAAAGTCAGATAGCATTGCAGGAAGTTGCAACGGATCTTGCATCACTCGGTATCACAAATCTCACTGCATGTAGTTTTGGAGGGAATTTTAATTCACGTTCTGTCTTCAAAACTAAGATTAAGGGTATAGGATGGAAGATTACTGTCTTACCTATGTTTCCTGGGATTTGTTTCCCTCCGACTCTAAAACACACCATAACATTGATGCACACGGCAGGTAGACCGTTGTCAGTGCACTGGGCGATGGAACGGTTCAAGCTGTCAGGCAACAACATGACAGCCTCCACTTTCACCACTGGACGCGTCCTGAGACAACCAGAGTTACTGGGTTTACCGTCAGATCAACAAATTAACACACAATTTCCATATACAGTATACAGAGGTGGCCGAGGCTAGTTTTGATATTTCACATATATCGATATTCAAATATATTGAGAATTTGTCAGATAGATAGATAAATAGATAGATAGATAGATAGATAGATAGATAGATAGATAGATAGATAAATAGCTTAAGCAAATTGAAACAAATTCGCATAGCAAAAAGCAAATCTTAAAGCCTTAAAGTTACCAAAGCAAGTGAGTGAGAATGAGTTAAATTCTGCTGCTTTTACCTGAACACCACAGCTGCGTCTGATAGGAAAGCTCCCACTGCCACATCTGGATGAGAACATAAAATTCCCATAAACCACACATGACTTGGTTATTGTTTCGCACATTCCTAAATCACTGGTGTTGTGATATTAAACAGTTCAAATCTATGAACAAGGTCTACATTTAACACAGGAGTGGAGTCCAGTTATAAATAAATGTGGTTATTTTGCATTTTTAATCCAACTTTGAGTCACAAAATGTCTTAACTTTTGGCACTTCAGTCAAAAAGTCAAAGGGGGGGGTTGCGATACTGAACCCGCCCAATCTGGCAACACTGGTCGCAGGTCGAACAGGGTAAACATTTATTCAGAATCAACTTTTCTCTTCGGCATTGTGAGGGAGGGCTGGCCTTGAGTTTGACACCTATGCTTTAGATAAATTTAGTAGGTAATCATTCATAAAATTGTATACTGTCCACAGTATACATATTACTTTCATTCAAAACTGTTTATAGTACTTACCGTATCCATTATAGCTTCTATTCTTTTTTCTGCCTTTAAAAGGTTTACCATTTCAAGACAGGAAATAAGTTTGAGAACAGGAAGTTCAGACACATCTGACTTTATCATAACCTTTCGAAAACAACGAGTCATAGGATGTTTTGTGTCTTCTTGATTTTGTAAAAGAACATCACAGTCGACACCCACAAAATATATATTTATTTAAATTTTGTTCTGCAAACACAAGGTGCTATATTTTGTCCATGTACACACACCGCAACTACACAAGCTTACCGCTCTTCATTTGTGCATGCAGTTTGGTTATTTACAGAAGTGGCAACCACATTTGACAACTGAAGTTGCTTCCAAATTTCAGGGAGTGACAACAACATTTCCATTAAACACAAGTGTGAGAACAGAACTGAACAGCTATCTGTCAAGACAGTGACAGCATTCTCTTTCACATACTAATACCTTTGGTCAAAAACAGCAAACATCAGATGGATACATTACCCTTCAAAAGTTTTTGTTCAGTCCCTTTTTTTATGTTTTAAAAAAGTTTCTTATGCTCAGCAAGGCTAGTAGTTATATAATACAGCTTGTCTCAAAGATGATTTATGGCCTAATTTATGGTGTGATTTATGGGTGTAATTTATGGCTGTACCCTGTGTCCGGCTGTCCACCTGCCACTCAAACTGTCCGGTGAATGTTTGACAGACAGGTGTTTAGGGGTTAAATGTGTGTGTGTTGTTGCCCCCGATTGGCTGCTCACTGGGTGTCAAAGGTTTTTATGGTTAGATTTACAACTTAGCATCACAGGCAGGCAAGTCCGAGTGTCAATCAAATAAAGGTACAGATGATTTTATGATTTGATATATGATGATGGATGGATCTTAACCAGAGTGCCATTGAAATGGTGCTGCTCCTCTCCTGTCAGCTGGCTCCATCCAGTCTGGTGGGGGGAAAGCCGTTGGGGGTCATGATTGTTTCTTTGATTGTCTGTGGGGAAAGTAACCCAAGCAAGTTTTTACATTGTTAACACCCAGCATCAAAATCAGTGTTGTTTGATCTAAAAACTGAAGGCAGAGAGTGTGGTTTACCTACCAGAAGAAGAAAAGACTCTGTTTGCATTTTAGCAATGATAAGGGCCCAGACATCCGATCCCTGGTTTTTCTACTATCCATCTCCCCCTGTGATGCAGTTGAGGGTCTGATGGCCTGTTTGTTAACAGTCATGCAGCACACACCGGTTCTCCTGAAAGACTTAACAAATTATGCCTTGTTCAAATAAGACATTGCAATAAAATTATTCATTCTTCACTCACTTCACTATAAAATATCTGAGTAATATGGAAAATGTTGATTTAAACATTTAAAATGGTTAAAAACTGTTCAAACTATCTAATGTCTTGAAAATTAGTATAAATATATATTTTACTAGACTTTATTATGCTTCAAATTAATTGCATCCGTTTTCAACTGAGTCAAAAAACAAACAAAAACAAAAGCATGATGTAAGTCGACACCTCTGCGATCAGAACTTGCGTTTATACCGCAAAAACAAAAGCTATTTAAGATTTTAATCCATGTATTAAATACAGGTTCCTCTTAGCTCTTATCTCACAGTGATGGAAAAGGTTTTTATACTGTTTTGATTCATCTTCAGATTGCAAACTAAAAAGTTTAATGTTTTAACATTTAGTTATTTAATACTAGAGAAAACGTAGGCATATTTGATAGTTTTGTTACAAACCTCTGATTAGAGAATTAATCAGACTGTTGTACATTAAGATTATTGAAAATATGTTATGTAAAATTACTTTCTCACAAATGCGTTATACGAATCACAAGTTTACCTAAACTACTTTACAGACATCTTACCCAAGTGTTTTTAATCTTACAGTTTTTAAAAATGTTTACTCAATAGAAGTAGTTTTCGAGGTCCCACTCAGTGAAACATTCACTCATATACCGGATCTTCAGACCAAATCTGCAAAACCGCACGCGCATTATAAGTTTACAAACGTATAGCATACAGCTAACGCAATGTTTTCAGAAAGAAAAAAACATTATTTTAATCCTTAAGCATACCTAATTTGATCACTTAGAAATCAAAACACAGCATTTCTGTTTATGATTTTAAAAATATACTGAATATGTCATCACCTTTTACTTCTACAACACTTTATACCATCAATTGTTTAATATACTCCAGTTGTAAAGGGTGTACAGTGTGTTTGTACACATACACTGCACAATGAACAAACAAAAGATATAATAGTTTTAATAATAATAATTAAATTTTTCACATCCGTGGGTTGTTTAACGTGTATATGACTATGAGGTTTGTGTAGAGTTACTATACAAGAACACAGTTTTTGCATAAATTGTTTGCTTTTGTCCCAAAAGGTGTGCGTGTATCTGTTTGTTTTTGTGTAAATGTGTGCACGTGTCTGTCTGTTTGTATTTTCGTGTCTGTTTATTTGCTTGTGTGTCTGTCTGTTTTCGTATGCATGCATGCATGCATATGTGTGTGTGTGTGTGTATTTGTTTGTTTGTATGTATCTGTCTGTTTGCGTGTGTTTGTGTGTCTGTTTTTTTGTTTGTGTGCATGCATGTCTGTTTGTTTATGTTTGTCTGTTTTGTTTGCGTGCATGCATGTGTGTGAGTGTCTGTTTGTTTATGTGTGTGTGTGTGTGTGTGTGTCTGTTTGTTTGTATGTGTGCGTGTGTGTCTATTTGTTTGTTTGTTTGTTTGTGTATGTGTGCGTGCGTGCGTGTGTGTGTCTATTTGTTTGTTTGTTTCTGCTTGTGTGTGTGTGTGTGTGTGTGTGTGTGTGTGTCTGTTTGAGTTTGTGTGTTTGTTTCAATAAACAAAAGCACGTTTCACTCCAAATTCGAAGTAAAAATAAAAACACCCATTGTTTAAACATGTATACATCACTAAAGCACTGCATGTTGTCTGTTACGTTTAAACAAAACTTTTGCTGTCGTTATTTATTATATTTTGAATATCCTGATGACCAGCCTTGTTTCTGTGCGAGTAAACTGTAATGAACACGACTCGTTTGCACAGGAAAACTCTGTTTGAAAACTTTAGATCCTCTGTTTGTGACATAATGATCATATCAGAAAACATTTGAATTGTATGACTAAACTTTTTATTTTGACAAAGCTACATTTCAGAATTATTCACCCGAGGTGTTTAACAGCCACAGGATAACATGTTGTTTTGCAGTTCTCATGAAACGATCATGGTGTGTATTTTCACACCTGGAACTCATCACCTTGTTCATATCAAACAAGTTCTGTTTGATACATTTTGACTGTTTGACTTGTAAGTCTCATGCCATTTTAAAATTATTTACTAAAAAACATTAACTGCACCAGAATCACACACTTTTGTTTTTAGGCTAAAACTCTTTGAGAGCTATCAACAATACAGGAATAAATCATATATATATATATATATATATATATATATATATATATATATATATATATATATAAACAAAAAATATACATAATGTACAAAATAATAATACAAATAAAGTAATTGTCTTTCTATATGAATGTTTGACTAAATTGATATTTCTTTTAGAGCAACTTTTCACCCGTCTATGAGGTTGGAATCTTATGAACCATCAACATGAAAAGTAAGTCTGGCTGTTTTACTCTTTTTACAACTGTTGCACATTCAATTACAGTTAGAGGTTGTTCAATACAGGTCCACACACTCGTAAGGCTATAGATACATCTCAAACACTAGCTTTACACAGGTATAATGGACACACAAACCCCTGTGTAGTTCAAGAGGGCCGTTTACTGAGATCAGCATGCAAGAAAGGGCCATTTTCTAATGAATTCAGAGAAAACATTCACAAGCAGTTGTGAAAGTTTCTAAGTTTGGCTTTGTAAAGGTTTTGTTCTTGTACTACACCACTAGATATAGATGACACTATTCACATTTCTTGTTGGACTGTATTGTTTTAGATGAAGACTCTTCTTTGAGATCCAGCAACATTAAGAGTTTAATGAAGAATTGAAGTAACAGTCTTTATCGTTGGGGCTTTTTGACAAAAATATAAATTTCTTTTAGTGCAACTTTCCAGCTATCTCTGATATGGGGTCGCATGAAGGATCAACACGGAAAGTCCGTTTTAAAACTGATTTAAAACTATTACAATTGAATCACAAAAAAAGGGGCACACCTTACAAGAAAAGCAACGGTTATAATGCATACGGAATACAGAAAATCCATGCATGAACAACTAGTGCGTTTGCTACATGTTTGTAAATTTCTAGTTTGACAAATGACCGTTTTATTACGCCACTGGATGACATTTTAGACGACAACTAAAGCAATCTAAGTTCATGCTTTTACTCATCTGGGAAAGCGTGTGTGATGAACATAGACGTTCATTTAAGAAACTTGTATGACTAAACTTTCTCTCTTGACAAACCAGCATTTTCAAAAATTTTGCTAGACGTTAAGATTATAAAGTTCTATCAACTATTATCGTCATCTTGGACTCAAATGTAGCCACTGTTCTGGAATACTTCACATAAGTTGTAATTCACATTTTACAATCTGTAAATAGATGTGCCAAAAGTTGTCAGAGGTGTTAGAGGGAACGCAACACAACGTTTTAACGCAAACACACTTGAGGTCTAACGCTACATACGTTCTAAAAGGCTAAAGATACAATTCGAACATAAACTTTATACAGAATGATGTGTGCTCAATTTACAAATACAGCATAAGAAAAATAAATGGCAGTCCTTCTACACTACTGTTTAAATGGTGATATTTTTTCCGGTCTGTCTATGAAGTGACTAGAAGATGCATGACAGGCCCAGGCCTCCACATGAAATCAGCGAGTCTAGCTGTCTTGTACGACTGTTACATTTAAAACAAGACTATCGATTAAGTCACACATTACAAGAGGTCACCAGCACACTATTTCGTCTAAATTTATTTGTAATTTAGGCTTTCCAGTACAGCTCAAACATTAGAGAGTGGTGCTTGCAACATCAAGGTCAGGGGTTTGATTCCCAGGGAAAGCAAACACTGATTAGAATGTCAATGTGTTTCTTGAATGCAATGCAAGTCACTATGGATAAAAGCGTCTGATGATTGCATAAATGTTAATGTTGTCCCTCACCAACTGAATGCCATATATAATTAACATATCTTACATTGTCACAATTGTAAGTATTTGTTTAGCTTAAATATTGGTATTAGCATCAAAGCGCATGCCAAATGCTAGTGAAGAGATAATCTACAGATTGTTTATATTGAACATTGTTTGTACATCACACTCTGTGTGTATTGCCGTGTGCGACTGTATGCGTTATCCTTCCTCTTTTACATACAATCTGGTGTAATTTTTGCAAACTTTAGGTGTTCTCATTGTTCATATACGACAAGGTTTCCCTTGAACTGTTTGATTTAATACAATTATAATAAAAGCCATCTCCTTCGCTTGAGGCATTTACGCTACATTATTATAATGCCATTGTTTTTAGGTAGTGCTAACATATATTATATCTTTAACCAAACTGTTTATCTGGTTAAAGAACGTGGCACCCATCTCATAACAAAACATATTTTGTCTTGTAAAACGTGTAGCGTTTTTACAAATATTGCAAAGACATCTTTCTATCAAGCAGGGTGTTTTATGGCTGTTGAATGTGTCACATCCTTGGATGTCTCACACCTACAGGCCCTGCCTATGAATCTGCCGTCTAAACAGGCATTAAGATAGTTCTCATCACTACAGTAACAATGGCTTCTCCAAAGACTCCGGAAACACAGACAAGAAGTTCTCTTGAAACAGAAGAAAACCTTCCTTATGCATGGCAGAAAAATCAAAGGATTCGTTTGACCAAGCTTCTTCATGAAGAGGATGGTTTTGTGAAACAGGAATTTCTGATGTCTGGTGATTATATAGGCGGATTTGTTTTCGACAAGTCATCGCGCACAGTCGAAATCTACTCTATTGAATTTGTTGAAGACCTTACTTCAGAGACACCACGTCTTATTTTGCCTGCTATAGACTGGTTTATATTTTACAATCAAATCTGGAGAGATCCGAATGGGGTTAGCAAAAGAATTTGGTGCCTTTTCAAGTGGAATGGTTCCATACCGGACGTGCAGTACAGCGTGTCAAAGCCTTGTGACAACGTGTCCATATCGACCTGCTGGAGTAAGAGCTTACATGAAGAAATTATGATTCGAAATAAGCACAGCAAAGAGGTCAAAAGGGACATTATGAATCAAAGCAACGATGATTCTGACGATGAACACGACTGGCCTATTCCGGACGATCCCTACGATTGCTGCAAAATGGGTTTATCTTTTGAATGGTGCGACTTACCCGTGTTAAACGACGTCTTTTCAACCATAGACAAGCTGTTTATTACGAGTTTGTTTTAAGCAATAATCAGTCAGTGTTTAACTATGGTTATCCTTGTCAAAATGTGTTAAAGAGACCAATCTGTTACACCAAAAATCACTTCTTGCACCTGTTTATATGATACTTAACATTCTCTCTGTCTTCCTTACTGTATGTTATTTTTCTTTTGTTTGTTTAATAAAGCTATGGTTAGATCCAACATCTCTGGACTCTAAGTGTATGTATGTTGTAGAGGTGATAATGCTGTATTTAGATTGTTTAATTTTACTCGAGACAATAAACATGACGATGTTAATAAAAGTCTTTAACTGAACATCTTAAATTAACTATGATAAAAAAATGTATTAAAGTCTACACAAAAATAAATCTCATCTTCTTCCTAAATGGATGTTGGGGTCTTGTTGGGCACAATTCACCCATGCATTTTTGACGTTATGATGCTTAATCAAAAGAGTAAATGGGGTAATAATAATCATAACTGGATAAGTGTAAATAATAAACTTT
>JAWRVZ010000117.1:0-140000 GCA_037043235.1 Rhodeus uyekii
TTTTATGAAAAACCTACTTTGTCGAACTCCTCCTAGGTCGTTCGTCCGATGTTCACGAAAATTGAACCACATCATCTCCCGACAATGTGGACATAACGATATATAAAGAAAGTTGATTCGACAAACCGTTTACGAATAACTCGCGAAAGAATCTGAGGTAAAAGTCGCCAAAATGAAATTGAGGCTTTATCTCCCCAATGCATTAGCCTTTTCTGACCAAACTAGGTGTGTGTTATGTCAATCATGGTTTGAGGCTACCTGCAGAGTTTTGGCGCTGTGCCCCCTAGTGGTCAGGAGTTATCAAAAACTGACTTTTTTGCTTATAACTTCTGAACCCTTTGGCCAAAAATCATGAAACTGGTCTCTTTAGATCCAGTGGGTCATGCCGAGTCCTGTGATACCAAATATTCCCATATCGGCCATTTTGAGCGTCTGCCATTTCGATTTTTCTTATAAGATGCAATGTTTAACAAACACTTGACTTTAGTGCTCTGTCAATGTCAGGAATGGTTTACCCAATTGAAAGCAAACTTTGCATGTGTCAATGTCACCACACTCTCAATGTACCACACACTACAATTTGGTTACAGCGCTGCCTGTTGGTTGAATGCGATAAACCATTAAATCGAATTGCTAAAGACCGTATTGTTGGTTTTTCAGCCATTTAGACTTAAGTCATATTGAAATGTCTTTAGATTTTTACTGCCGTTGGTCTGATGATGCCAGTCATGTCGGCATGACATATAATGCCCTCCTTGCGCTTGGCCCCGTGATGGCTGCTAGCAGCTATATTTAGGGGCCAAGCACCGAAGGTGCGGAGGCACCTATTGTTTTTGTTCCGGTTCTTATTATTATTATTATTATTATTCTTCTTCTGCCATTGAAGTCTATGACAGCCCATAGAACCGTAAGCGGGAAAATGAAAAAAAGTTGGCACACTCATAAAGGACAGTCCAATCATTGACCATAGCAAAATTGAAGTCTCTAACTCAATCTCTAAAGCGCCACCAACTGTCCAAAGTTGCACTCACGTTTATGTAAATAACTTTTGAACCGTATGTCCTAGAAACAAAATTCTTTTGTCCACTGATTCCTTGGCTCAAGACGATTCAATTGCACCCTATGACGTCATTTTCCGTCATGAAAATTTTCCCGCCATTTTGAATTTTATGAAAAACCTACTTTTTCGAACTCCTCCTAGGCCGTTCGTCCGATTTTCACGAAAATTGAACCACATCATCTCCAGACAATGTGGACAAAACGATATATAAAGGAAGTTGGTTCGTCAAACCATTTACGAATAACTCACAAAAGAATCTGAGGTAATAGTCGCTAAAATGAAATTGAGGCTTTATCTCCGTAATGCATTTGCCTTTTCTGACCAAACTAGGTGTGTGTTATGTCAATTATGGTCTGAGGCTACCTGCAGAGTTTTGGCGCTCTGCCCCCTACTGGTCAGGAGATATGAAAAACTGTCATTTTTGATTATAACTCCTGAACGCTTTGTCCAAAAATCATGAAACTGGTCTCTTTAGATCCAGTGGGTCATGCCGAGTCCTGTGATACCAAATATTCCCATATCGGCCATTTTGAGCGTCTGCCATTTCGATTTTTCTTATAAGATGCTATGTTTAACAAACACATGACTTTAGTGGTCTGTCAGCAATGGTTTACCCAATTGAAAGCAAACTTTGCATGTGTCAATGTCACCACACTCTCAATGTACCACATGAATTGACACTACAATTTGGTTACAGCGCTGCCTGTTGGTTGAATGTGATAAACCATTAAATCGAAATACTAAAGACCGTATTAGTTGATTTGTTCAGCCATTTAGACTTACCCAATTGAAAGCAAACTCATGCATTGTCAATCTCTTTAGACTCTCAATGTACTGCACGTTGGTCTGATGATGCACTAGCCATTTCGGCATTACATTTAATGCCCTCCTTGCGTTGAATGTGATAAACCATTAAATCGATGGCTGCTAAAGACCGTATTGTTGATTTTTCAGCCATTTAGACTTAAGTCATATTGAAATCTCTTTAGATTCTTACTGCCGTTGGTCTGATGATGCCAGCCATGTCGGCATGACATTTAATGCCCTCCTTGCGCTTGGCCCCGTGATGGCTGCTAGTCTCTATATTTATTATCGGGAAAATCATTTTTCTTGTGCCATGGGAGTCTATGGCAGCCCATAGAACCGTAAACGGGAAAATGAAAAAAAGTTGGCACACTCATTAAGGACAGTCCAATCATTGACCATAGCAAAATTGAAGTCTCTAACTCAATCTCTATAGCGCCACCAACTGTCCAAAGTTGCACTCACGTTTACGTTAATAACTTTTGAACCGTATGTCCTAGAAACAAAATTTTTATGTCCACTGATTCCTTGGCTCAAGACGATTCGATTGCACCATATGACGTCATTTTCCGTCATGAATATTTTCCCGCCATTTTGAATTTTATGAAAAACCTACTTTTTCGAACTCCTCCTAGGCCGTTTGTCCGATTTTCACGAAAATTGAACCACATCATCTCCAGACCATGGTGACAAAAAGTTATCCAAAGAAAGTTGAAATGTCAAACCGTTTATGAATAACTCACGAAAGAATCCGACGTAATGATCGCAAAAATGAACTTGAGGCTATATCTCCACAACGCATTAGCGTTTTCTGACCAAACTCGGTGTGTGTTATGTCAATCATGGTCTGAGGCTACCTGCAGAGTTTTGGCGCTGTGCCCCCTAGTGGTCAGGAGATATGAAAAAGTGACATTTTTCCTTACAACTCCTGAACGCTTTGTCCAAAAATCTTAAAACTGGTCTCGTTAGATTCAGTGCATCATGCCGAGTCGTGCGATACCAAATTTTCCCATATCGGCCATTTAGAGCGTCGGCCATTTTGAATATTGTCATAAATTGCTATATTTAACAAATGGATTAGCGTATCGTTACGAAACTCAATATGTGTCTTTGGCACCTAACATTGATACGGCACAAAAAGTTTGGGGGCAGCGCCACCTTGTGGTCAAAAGTTATAACCAAATTTACAAATATGCTAATAACTTTTGATGACGTTAACCTATTGTAAAACAAATGGTCTTAATGTGTTCATTGGGTCAAGCCGAGACCATAGATACCAAATATGTCATATTCGGCCAAACCTCCGATTTGCCATGTTATTTTTCTTTAAAAACCTACTTTTTCGAACTCCTCCCAGACCGTTTGTCCAATTTTCACCAAAATTGAACCACATCATCTCCAGACCATCATGACCAAAAGTTATCCAAAGAAAGTTGATATGTCAAACCGTTTACGAATAACTCGCGAAAGAATCCAACGTAATGGTCGCAAAAATGAAATTGAGGCTTTATCTCCGCAACGCATTAGCGTTTTCTGACCAAACTAGGTGTGTGTTATGTCAATCATGGTCTGAGGCTACCTGCAGAGTTTTGGCGCTCTGCCCCCTAGTGGTCAGGAGATATTAAAAAACTGACTTTTTTGATTATAACTCCTGAACCCTTTGGCCAAAAATCATGAAACTGGTCTCTTTAGATCCAGTGGGTCATGCCGAGTCCTGTGATACCAAATTTTCCCATATCGGCCATTTTGAGCGTCTGCCATTTCGATTTTTCTTATAAGATTCTTTGTTTAACAAACACATGGCTTTAGTGGTCTGTCAGCAATGGTTTACCCAATTGAAAGCAAACTTTGCATGTGTCAATGTCACCACACTCTCAATGTACCACATGAATTGACACTACAATTTGGTTACAGCGCTGCCTGTTGATTGAATGTGATAAACCATTAAATCGAAATACTAAAGACCGTATTGTTGATTTTTCAGCCATTTAGACTTAAGTCATATTGAAATGTCTTTAGATTCTTACTGCCGTTGGTCTGATGACGCCAGCCATGTCGGCATGACATTTAATGCCCTCCTTGCGCTTGGCCCCGTGATGGCTGCTAGCAGCTATATTTAGGGGCCAAGCACCGAAGGTGCGGAGGCACCTATTGTTTTTGTTCCGGTTCTTATTATTATTATTATTATTATTCTTCTTCTGCCATTGAAGTCTATGACAGCCCATAGAACCGTAAGCGGGAAAATGAAAAAAAGTTGGCACACTCATAAAGGAGAGTCTAATCATTGACCATAGCAAAATTGAAGTCTCTAACTCAATCTCTCTACCGCCACCAACTGTCCAAAGTTGCACTCACGTTTACGTAAATAACTTTTGAACCGTATGTCCTAGAAACAAAATTCTTTTGTCCACTGATTCCTTGGCTCAAGACGATTCGATTGCACCCTATGACGTCATTTTCCGTCATGAAAATTTTCCCGCCATTTTGAATTTTATGAAAAACCTACTTTGTCGAACTCCTCCTAGGCCGTTCGTCCGATGTTCACGAAAATTGAACCACATCATCTCCTGACAATGTGGACAAAACGATATATAAACAAAGTTGATTCGTCAAACCGTTTACGAATAACTTGTGAAAGAATCTGAGGTAAAAGTCGCCAAAATGAAATTGAGGCTTTATCTCCCCAATGCATTAGCCTTTTCTGACCAAACTAGGTGTGTGTTATGTCAATCATGGTTTGAGGCTACCTGCAGAGTTTTGGCGCTGTGCCCCCTAGTGGTCAGGAGTTATCAAAAACTGACTTTTTTGCTTATAACTTCTGAACCCTTTGGCCAAAAATCATGAAACTGGTCTCTTTAGATCCAGTGGGTCATGCCGAGTCCTATGATACCAAATATTCCCATATCGGCCATTTTGAGCGTCTGCCATTTCGATTTTTCTTATAAGATGCTATGTTTAACAAACACATGACTTTAGTGCTCTGTCAGCAATGGTTTACCCAATTGAAAGCAAACTTTGCATGTGTCAATGTCACCACACTCTCAATGTACCACACACTACAATTTGGTTACAGCGCTGCCTGTTGGTTGAATGCGATAAACCATTAAATCGAATTGCTAAAGACCGTATTGTTGGTTTTTCAGCCATTTAGACTTAAGCCATATTGAAATGTCTTTAGATTTTTACTGCCGTTGGTCTGATGATGCCAGTCATGTCGGCATGACATTTAATGCCCTCCTTGCGCTTGGCCCCGTGATGGCTGCTAGCAGCTATATTTATTATTATTCTTCTTCTGCCATTGAAGTCTATGACAGCCCATAGAACCGTAAGCGGGAAAATGAAAAAAAGTTGGCACACTCATAAAGGACAGTCCAATCATTGACCATAGCAAAATTGAAGTCTCTAACTCAATATCTCTAGCGCCACCAACTGTCCAAAGTTGAACTAACGTTTATGCTAATAACTTTTGAACCGTATGACCTAGAAACAAAATTCTTATGTCCACTGATTCCTTGGCTCAAGACGATTCGATTGCACCCTATGACGTCATTTTCCGTCATGAAATTTTTCCCGCCATTTTGAATTTTATGAAAAACCTACTTTTTCGAACTCCTCCTAGGCCGTTTTTCCGATTTCAACGAAAATTGAACCACATCATCTCCAGACAATGTGGACAAAAAGTTATCCAAAGAAAGTTGATATGTCAAACCGTTTACGAATAACTCGCGAAAGAATCCAACGTAATGGTCGCAAAAATGAAATTGAGGCTTTATCTCCGCAACGCATTAGCGTTTTCTGACCAAACTAGGTGTGTGTTATGTCAATCATGGTCTGAGGCTACCTGCAGAGTTTTGGCGCTCTGCCCCCTAGTGGTCAGGAGATATTAAAAAACTGACATTTTTGATTATAACTCCTGAACGCTTTGTCTAAAAATCATGAAACTGCTGTCTTTAGATCCAGTGGGTCATGCCGAGTCCTGTGATACCAAATTTTCCCATATCGGCCATTTTGAGCGTCTGCCATTTCGATTTTTCTTATAAGATGCTATGTTTAACAAACACATGACTTTAGTGCTCTGTCAGCAATGGTTTACCCAATTGAAAGCAAACTTTGCATGTGTCAATGTCACCACACTCTCAATGTACCACATGAATTGACACTACAATTTGGTTACAGCGCTGCCTGTTGGTTGAATGTGATAAACCATTAAATCAAATTACTAAAGACCGTATTGTTGATTTTTCAGCCATTTAGACTTAAGTCATATTGAAATGTCTTTAGATTCTTACTGCCGTTGGTCTGATGATGCCAGCCATGTCGGCATGACATTTAATGCCCTCCTTGCGCTTGGCCCCGTGATGGCTGCTAGCAGCTATATTTGTTATTATTTTTGCTTACATTTTCTTTATATGCATGTTCATTTTATATTTTAGTCATTGCTTTATTCTTTGTTTTATATACTCTGAATTGTATTACAAATGCTTTATATTTTCCGTGTACTGTTTGCATTGCACTTGTTAATAAAATTAATTGAATAAAAAAACTGATTATACAACAACAAAGTCTTCATTTTCTTCTATAATATTGGTCACTATACACCACGTGACGTCACACACATGCAGACAAAATTCTATTATTATTTCTTAAAAATAATAGGAAGTGGTAGCAGTTTTGCACATGCGCAGTACCAATCGTGTTTCCGGATCGAGTAGTTACTCACTTTCCACACGGTCGTGGGGCCCTCATTTTGCAAGCTGAGAAGAAAATCAGGTATTTTTCACTAATGAACGTGCAATTTTGCTAATTAACATCTGTAGGTTGTTGCTGTTGTCTGTATTTGACTTTGGAACGGTGCAAAATGTATTAAAATTACAAAAACAACAGCTGTTTTAGAAAAGCATCTTTGCTTGTTTTGAGGATGCTAATCTTGTCACAGAGAAAAGGGAAATTTCAGCGACACCCATTCGTTTGTTTGTAAAGTAAAAAAACCAAAGAATTTGTGATTATTGTCCAAACATCTGACATGACACAAGGTGAACACATTAATGATCCTTCAGTAAATTAATAATGATTTTACTAATGATGAAATTCTTGTCTTGTAAAACAACAAGTCATAAGTTTGATGTAGTTAATCGTAATGTTTTATTTTTTAAAATCTCATTTCGATTTAGTAAGTAATTTTGACTTTATTTCTCATTATTATGACTTAAGTAGGGAAAAGAGAATCGCTTGTCATGGCAGTAATCAATCTGCAGGGGTCGCTATTTTACAAGATTAATGTAAATTATGCATACTAAATTATGAAAAAGATGATTGTGGTAAATGGATATTACTTGTGAGGTGTTAGGGTTAGAATAATGAACAATTTGTGTTAGTCAATTGTAATGCACCAACATGAAATATTATTTTCACATATTGAATATAGAATTCAACATTTTATTTTTATGTAATCTTTAGCGAAAGTTATTTGGGGAGGAGATATCGAATTATATGTTTGATGCAACCATTGACAGATGGCCAACTAAAAGTAAGCCTGGCCCTTCGAGTGAACTGGGTAAAGTAAGTTTAAGATTGGGCCTTGCTGATGTGTGGAGATAACGGTAATAATCCACACAGGGAGGAAAATATGTCGAGTAATAAGGACTCATCTCTTCATTCTCATATTGACTGTTGGTTGGTGTCCAATGATTTAACTAATAATGTGACTTCTATACTCATAGAACCCTGCAAATCATAGAGGAATATTCACAGGAATAAATACGGTTCTGGAAATGCTTGAAAATTAATGCCTAAAGAAACAAATCTAACATATTATTGAAAAATAATTAGGACATTTACAGGTAGAAAAGTCGTATGGTAAGCACTGAGAATTAATATAGTTTTATTTCAGAACGGCAACTATTAACCAGGAAAAATGAAAGATAATTAAATTATAGAGGAAATATTAAATTTGAATAAAAGTTAATTTCATGAGAAGTTCAGATCAATTGAGTCCCGTCAACAATACAATAAAGTAAGTTCAGTTGGCTAAATGATCAGATTTGAATCAGATATTACACAAATAAGTTTAGTTACTACCTTACTTGTTGGTAAATTAAATTTCTCTTTTCATTAATTCTATTTTAATTTTGGACCCACTGAAGCTCAGTAGGGTTGAGTCTGGTCAGTTGGAAGAGGTATTGGTATTAGTGAGGCCAGCAGGGGGAGCTCGTCATTGCTTGTTTATCTTTTAATAACAACAACAAATTTTTTTTTAAAAATTTGTTTATCTATGATTATACCGGTTATGACCGGTTCCTAGGAATTCAAACATTTTAATTTTAGTACACCATTCATCACAGAATAATCTATGACACTGATGCCACCCTCTTCAGCACTCTTGATCATGTCAGCTTTTCTGATGTAATTGCATTTAAACTTCTAAATAAATTTGAAATTTATCTTGTTTAATATTATGTTGTACGACATTTCTAATAAAAATGTAGGGTAAATTGCTCTTGATATACTCTCTATATTGGATAATAAATCCTTGCCAAAAATTGTTGTATTCCTTTGCTGCCACAAATTCAATATTACTTTGCATTTATCAATATTTTTAAGAATGTTTTCTTCTCTTGAATATGATTCCCAAATATTTAACTTGTGTTTTAACCTGTATATTATCATTTAAACAAGCTGGTTGATCATGTAAAGCCATGATTTCACATTCATTAATGTTCATTAAGACACCTGAAGCTTTCGAGAATGGACTGACTGAATCCAACACTGTGGAAACTTGCCTTTCATCTTTTAGAAATAAATTTGTGTCATCTGCAAACTGACTTATTTTAATGTGCTTATGATGTTGAAGCCAGCAGAGTTATTCATTCTAATCACAATAGACAGTAGTTCAGAAACCAATACAAGTAATAAAGGAGAGCTGTTGCAGCCTTGCCCCTCTTAACTGAGAATCGTATGCCGTGTTGATGTCACTGTATAATACACTGATTACATTTCTGAATTTCTGTCCAAAACCAAAATGATTTAATGATGGTTTTGTAGAAATCTAAAAATTCTACAAATACTGTATGACTGTAGTAAATTAAGTCTAATACCAATTGTATGTTGTTATGGATAAATCTTCCAGCAAGGAAACTAGACTGAGTTTCATTTATTATCTGGGGAAGACCTTTTTTCATCCTAGCTGAATGATTTCCAATAATAACATATCTAAAATGATCTAACAATGTTTTAATTTGGTCATGTTTAGGAATAAGTATTATTAGGTCTTGCTTCATACTTGCCATTAATTTGTTCTTTGTTACAAATTCTTGAATTGCATTAAATAACAGCTGTCTGATTGTTACGGTCATGTGGAGTGGAGGAATGCATGGGATGAACTAAAAATGACTTTACTAAGAGAATGCAAACAGAAACGCTTTAAATACAAACAAAAATGGCACATCTAGTGCAAAACATCTTAAACAGAGAACAGGACGAGGGCAGAAACCCAATGTTACATGGACATCGACAGGCAAGGACTGAAGGAAAGCACAGGGTTGATATACACAAGGGTAGATGAGGGAACAAGACAGCTTTCCAGTCAGGATTTCGACCACATCATAGTACATAGTCTCATTAGAGTTACAAATGATTTGCTCTTAGAGTTACAAATGATTTGGTTGTATCTCTCTGTTAGTGTTACTGGACATTAGTGGAGTTGCATTAGCCTGGTTCAAATCATACTTCTCTGACAGTTATCAGTTTGTAGCAGTAAATGAGGAGATGTCATATCGATCACGGGTTCAGTATGGAGTTCCTCAAGGTTCAGTACTAGGACCATTGCTTTTGACCCTGTACATGCTTCCTTTGAGTGCAATTATTAGGAAGCATGGCATTAGCTTTCACTGTTATGCTGAGGATACTCAGCTCTATATTTCTTCTGTTCCTGATGAAACGTACCAATTCACTAAATTAACAGAATGCATAAATTATATAAAAATTGGATGACTAATAACTTTCCACTGCTTAATTCTGAAAAAACAGAGATTCTAATTATTAAACCAAAAAGTTCCGCACATAATAATCTAGATTACTGCCTAACACTCGATGGCTGTTCTGTCAAGTCTTCATCGTCAATTAGAAATTCTGTGCTCTTTGATACCAATCTTTCATTTGAAAGCCATGTTTCTAGTATCTGTAAAACGGCATTCTTCCATCTTAAAAATATATCTAAATTGCGACATATGCTCTCTAAGACAAATGCGGAAAAGTTAGTTAGTTAGTAAGTTAGTTCATGCGTTCATGCGTTCATGAGTTCAAGGCTAGATTATTGTAATGCTTTACTAGGTGGTTGCCCTGCATGCTTAATAAACTAATTCCAGCTGGTCCAAAATGCAGCAGCTCGAGTTCTTACTAGAACCAGGACGTATGAGCATATTAGCCCAGTTCTGTCAAACCTGCACTGGCTTCCTATTAATCTTTGTTAATCTATTCAAATCTTGCTAATTACTTACAAAGCATTAAATGGTTTAGTTCCTCAGTACTTGAGTGATCTCTTAACACATTATAGTCCTTCAGGTCTATTGTGATCGCAAAATACTGACCAACTTATAATACCTAGAATATCAAAGTCAACTGCTGGCGGTCGATCCTTTTCCTATTTAGCTCCTAAACTCTGGAACAGTCTTCCTAACACAGTTCGGGAAGCATACACACTCTGTCAGTTTAAATGTAGACTAAAAACACATCTCTTCAACCTGGCACACACATAACAAATTATACATACATTTTTAATCTAAATCATGTAACTCCACTAATGCCAACATAGTTTTCAAGTCTATTTAGAAGGATTTTGTGGTCGATTGTATCAAATGCAGCACTAAGGTCCAATAACACTAACAGAGAGATACAACCACGATCGAACGATAAGAGCAAATCATTTGTAACTCTAATGAGAGCAGTCTCAGTACTATGATATGGTCTAAATCCTGACTGGAAATCCTCGTAGATGCTGTTTCTTTCTAGAAAGGAACATAGTTGTGAAGATATTGCCTTTTATAGAATTTTTGAAAAAAAAGGTACATTTGATATCAGCCTGTAATTAACTAATTTGTAACTGTAGGATCAAGTTGTGTTTTTTTAATAAGCGGTTTAATTACGGCTAGTTTAAAGGTTTTTGGTACGTATCCTAATGACAAAGATGAATTAACAATACTAAGAAGAGGATCTATGATTTCTGGAAGCATCTCTTTCAGTAGCTTAGTTGGTATTGGGTGTAGCATACATGTTGTTGATTTTGATGATTTAACGAGTTTAGACAATTCTTCCTTCCCAATAGCAATGAAGGAGTGGAATTTTTCTTCAGGGACACTAAATTTACTGTATTTTGTGATAATGTAGTAGACGGTTGCATGGTTATAATTTTCTCTCTAATATTATGAATTTTGCAAATAAAGAAGTCCATGAAGTCATTACTGCTGTGCTGTTTTAAAGCATTTGGGGTTGAGGCTTTATTTCTTGTTAGTTTAGTCACTGTATCAAATAAATACCTAGGGTTGTATTTGTTTTCTTCTAAGAGGGTAGAAAAGTAAGCAGATCTAGCTGTTTTTAAGGCCTTTCTGAATGCAATAGAGCTGTCTTTCCATGAAATGCAACAAACCTCAAGCTTAGTTTTTTTTCGAGCTCCGCTCCATTTTTCTGGCTGCTCTCTTGAGGGCCCGGGTGTGCTCGTTGTACCACGGTGTTGGACTATTTTCTTTTTTAAGCGCAACAGTGTCTAAAGTGCTGGAAAAGAGAGAGTTAATAGTTTCTGTTGCAACATCAAGTTCTTCTAGGCTATCTGGGATGTTAAGTAGATGAAACTGATCAGGAAGATTATTTACAAAGCTATCTTTTGTGTTAGGAGTGATATTTCTACTATATTTATAACAGGGAGTTAGTTAGATGTGTGAGCTTGATCCAAGAGGGTCAGGCGGAGACTGGATGGTACATAGATCCGACCCTCTGGACCCCCCCGGCGGAGCAGGGTCTCCGTGAGTTGCATCGGTGATGAGCTGGTCGGTGGTCCATTGAATGGGGCTTAACACTATGGCTGGAGGGAGGATCGACTCAGGTTCTCGGGAGGGGTTCTTGGGATTGAACTGGCAGGATAATGCGTCGGCTTTGAGGTTTTTTGTTCCAGGGCGATACGTTACGGTGAAGTTGAACCGGGTGAAGAACAGTTCCCAGCGGGCTTGGCGGGGGTTGAGTCGTTTGGCTGTGTGTAGATACTCAAGATTTCTGTGGTCGGTGATGACTTGGAAGGGGTGCAGTGCTCCCTTGATGGCAAGCAACTCATGGTTTCTGATGTCGTAGTTTTGCTGCGCAGGGGACAGCTTCTTGGAGAAGTAGGCGCATGGATGGAGGCGAGGAGGCTCACCCTGCCGCTGCGAGAGCACGGCTCCTACCTTTGTGCTGGATGCATCGACTTCTACCACAAAGGGGAGTTTGGGGTCCGGGTGAACTAGGGTAGGAGCCGAGCAGAATGCTGTCTTGAATGTGGAAAAGGCCGTGGCCGCATCAGTCGTCCAGGACAGAGACTTGGGCCCTTTCCGAAGCAGTGCAGACAATGGATGGAACAGAAGTTGCGAATGAATCTCCGATAGAAATAAACAAGGAACTTATGCAGATCTTTGAGGTGGGTGTGGGCCAGGTCTGCACTGCTCTCACCTTCCTGGTCCATCTTGGTCCATGGTCCATCTGGTCTCCCTGGTCCATCTTGATGCCGCTCTGGTTGATGATGTAACCAAGGAACTGGGTTTGGCTGCAGTAGAACTCTCATTTCTCCAACTTCAGGAAGAGGTGGTGTTCTCTGAGTCTTTAGGACCTGCACAACGTGGGACGGATGTTCTTCGGGGGTTGACGAGTACACGAGGATATCATCTATATCAGTGGTCCCCAACCTTTTTTGTGCCGCGGACCGGTAAACGTGTGAAAATTTTGCCGCGGACCGGTGCCCGCTCGAGATTGTTGACGGGGGGGGTTGCGAGTGAGATGGATGATGGGTCCGCGCGAGATTGTTGACGCCGGGATGGGTGCGGAGACTGTTCAAACGTCTCCATAGTCACATCGCCACAGCCGCTTGCAGCGGCTTCCGCGAATGCGCTCCGCGGCCCGGTACCATTTCATCGACGGACCGTTCCGCGAAATCGCTCCGCGGCCCGGTGGCACTTTGTCCGCGGACCGGTACCGGGCCGTGGACCGGGGGTTGGGGACCACTGATCTATATAGACCAGGGGTGTCAAACGTACAGCACATCCGGCCCGCCAGGGGGTTCAGGAGATAAAGGCGGCCCGGGAGATTAATCTGCAATATGAAAAAAATATTTTCATTTTCGGCGGAACTAACAGCAGATGGCAGCACTGAGTTTCAGGGTCTGAGTGGAGTTTAGTTCTATCAGTTTACGCGCTTTCCTTTTGCCCTGGCACCCTCATCGTCGAAATGTCAAGAAAAATTGTCCTCTTCCTATATGTTCACGGAGGTGAATGGGAAACCTGTGTGCCTGGTGTGCATGCAGCAAGTTTCGGTGCTTAAGGAATGTATTACAGTTACTCATGTTCAGCGTCACTATGAAATTTGGTAATCATGGAATTTAGGTGCCCATATTCAAAAAACACTAAATAAGCAACAGGATACATGGTCAAGGAATGCAACAAAACAGTTTTAATCCAACATCTACACTGGATAATTGGCAGTTATAGCAGATAATGCTGCTGCAAACGTCATCGTTTCTAAATTGATTTCGGAACACAAACTCGTACAGGTAGGTTGGAAATAGGATGTGTGACATACCAAACTGTGTTTTAAGTTCGCGTTTGGCACACGCGTTTATTCTCGATGTGTTCATATGGATCTCCCTGTCGTTCGGATGTACGAAGTTGTGCTGATGAACTACAGCATCGTGAGTGTTGATTCCTTGGCGTAAATTAGAAAGATTTGCATATGCCGCCCAGCCATCTGAAATTACGCAATCTGTGGCTACTTGAATATAGGCACTTAAACTCCATGATTACCATGAAACTCAGCATGGCGAGAAATACAACAGCTTGCACGGAGAACTGAGAATACAGAAGGTAAATGAAATGTTGGTGGGTCTGAGGAAACAGCAATCTGAGTCGAGAGGCCAGTGATGTTGCAGTGAGAGCAGCTCCGCGCAGTAAGCATTAATCCTGACAAGAGGCAGTAAAAAGGAGTTTGAGAAACGATTTCAAGTCTTTAGCAAACTCTAATTGCAATTGCAGTTTTCTGAAATTTATAAAGTTAATTTGTTTACATAAAAAGACCCACACATACTAATGTAACTTGCAAAACTTGCAAATTTAAAAAAAACAAATTTTTTAAAACAGCTGCCACTTAAGATTTTAAGTGTGTGAAGTCAATTCCTGTGTTTAGAATTGCTTCCCAGAGTTGGAAAATGAATTTTAAATAATTTATATTTGATTTATGTTAACGTGCAGGACAGTGTTTTTAAGTTCCACAAAACTGTGACTAAATGCTTTGCATCATTATGCATAAAAAAGTTATTTTACAATGCACTTAAATAAAGTTAAATAAAGTTGTTCATAATATATTTTGTAAAAGGACAATTCATTTAATTTAAAGATTTTTATAATTTAATCTAATTTATAATATAATGCACTAATATAATAAAGTAAACACACAAAGCAGACTTATTGTCAGTTTTATGTAATTTTGCTATGAGTTCAATGGTCTGGCCCTCTTGACATCAAATTAAGCAGTATGCGGCCCCCCGACCAAAATGAGTTTGACACCCCTGATATAGACACAGACAAACCGGTTCAGGAACTCACAGAGGATTTCATTCATGAAGCCCTGGAATACAGCTGGGGCATTGGAAAGTCCAAAGGGCATTACCAGATATTCATAGTGACCCACGGGGGTGATGAAGGCCGTTTTCCACTCATCCCCTTTTCTGATGTGGATGAGGTTGTACCCGCTGCGCAGGTCCAGCTTTGTGAAGATGCGAGCCCCCCGCAGCTGTTTCAGAGCGGCTGGAACCAGGGGAAGTGGATAGCGGAACTTGGTCTGAGCATTGAGATGGCGATAGTCAATACAGGGCCTCAAGCCTCTGTCGTTCTTGGCCACGAAGAAGAAGCTGGCAGTGGCAGGGGATGTTGAGGGCCGGATGTATTCCTGATTAAGAGCCTCCTGAACGTACTCCATAGCCTGTTGTTCCAGAATGGACAGGGGGTAGATACATCCTTGTGGGAAGGAGGCCTCAGGCTCAGGTAGCAGGTTGATTGCACAGTCCCATGACCGGTGAGGTGGTAGTTTGGTGGCCAACTGTGTGCTGAAGACGTCCTAGAACACCCGGTATTGCTCAGGAAGGTTGGTGGCTACGATGGAGGGAGGGCTTTCAATAGAGGTGGATGCAAGGGTGACCCTGGATGGAGACTTGGACTGGGGTTTCCATGGCAGGGTTTTCTGAACGGGAGAGAGACAATTAGTGAGACATTGCGGGCTCCATTTCAACACCTCCCCTGACCTCCAGCAGATGCTTGGAGAGTGAGCGGTCAACCACAGGTGTCCCAGGACGATGTCGGCCGTGGATCACTCCAGCACCGAGTTGAGCGCCTGATGTAAACAGATGATCCTGAGGGAGAGTTCAGCAGAGGCGTAGCGCATGCACCCGCGGCCCAGCAGTTTTCCCTGGATGGAGTGAGCTTGATATGGTGGTTTGAGTAGTGACTTGGTGGCGTGGAGTTTCTGGAGAAGCGAGGATGAAATGAAGTTTCTGGCGGTACCGGAAACCGGTACCGATCAGGGCTTTGGCTGTAAGAGATATGACAGCAGAGGTTACCAGTACATCAGTGTACGACAATGCAGTGACAGGGGGCTTTGTATGTAAGGTACTCACTGCTGGGCGTGGAGGTCGGACCGTGCAGGTGTCACGGTAGTGGCCCTGACCTCCACAATACAGGTAGGTGCATACGCATACGCCGCTTCCTTTCCGAAGGTGACAAACGGACTGAGTCGACTTGCATGGGTTCTAGTGCTGGGGGCCGATATTCCCGCAGTGGAGGCATGGGAGGTTTTCCAGACCGATGGATTCTTCATAGATGGCCAAGTGAGCACGGATCTGTGGGATCAAACCTTGACGGAAGGCGGTCATCAAAGCAATTTCATTCCAGCCGCTTGAGGCGGCTAATGCACGGAATCGTACATTACGGAGTGTATTCATGAATGGGTTGATTACCTTGTTGAATTCTCAGCAATTGATTCTGAGGGGACATTGAACCCGCAGACCGGCAGAAAACCTCTCGGAAGTGCTTCACGAAGGCCTCTAATGTCTGTGTAACCAGCCCATCGGCAGTCCAGATCACTTGGGCCCATTGGAAAGCGCGCCCTGTCAGAAGGGAGATCATAAAGGCAATCTTAGCTCACTCAGATTCAAACTGACGTGCCTGTAGCTCGAAGTACAAAGAGCATTGTAGCAGGAACCCGTTGCATTCCTGCAATCCAGCGTAGGGCGCTGGCCGGGCCATGGGACTGGCGGAGGCAGATGAAGAAGTTAATCCCAGTTTTAGTGCTAGGTGGAGAGGGTTAACTCGGGAATCGAGACGAGATCTGGTGACGAGTGCTCAGCCGCTACTGCTTCGGCCTGCCGGGTGGTCTGGTCTTCTGTCATCACGGAAGACTCTAAGCACAGACGTAAGATGGAACAGGTTTATTTTCGGCAGAACACAAAGACAGTAAGCGGGTACAGGACAGTGATGGCAATGGCAATGGAAATGAAGGTAGTACTCTTAACTGTTGTAGATGGATGACTGGTGAAGACTCGGAGTCGGTTTGGAGAGATCGGAGAAAGCTCGGAATTAGAGTTCTTGGAATGCTCGGAAGGAGAGTTCTAGTTTGCTTAGTTGTGCTGGTAGAGTCCATGTAGCAAAGACACTGTGTGTGGGGTGAGTGCTTGTCTTGAATTCACTGTCTCCCAGATACTGCATGTGTGTGTATGCGAGGTGAGTGTGGGGGGCGTGGTTACTGATCACCTCCTCTGCAATCATCACCCACACCTGATCACCTGCACCTGATCATCATCAGCTCCTGCCTTTATATTTCCCTCTCACCCTCATTGTGCTGTCAGGTCGTTGTCTCCCATGTTGTTTCACGTCAGTTGCTCCAGTGTCCCTGTGCTCCATGTTCCTCACCGTGATCATCACCACTGGGATTTATCACTGCACCTTCTACGTACTCAACAGCCCATTGGGTCCCTGCGCCACCTGGACCTGCCACCGTCACGGACTATTTCATTTTGTGTTTTCCTTTTGTTTAATAAACTCACTTGCACTGCACATTTGAATCCAGCCTGTTTATATGTGCATGACAGAACGACCTGACCAAATATGGATTCAGCAAGTGCACCCGGTTGGCAGGACTTTCTCGCAAGCAAAGTGGCGCGCCAAGATCAACAGGAAGAGCAAATGATCTCTACTGGGCGCGCAGTACAAGCGTTGGTGGCGCAGGTGTCCGAGCTCACCAACAGGATACAACAATTGCCTGTCCCTGCTGCGTTAGACCCACCGCCAGTTCCCCCCACCATCAGCCGTCCCGGGGGGCAGCAGGAACCTCATCTACCACCACCCGAAGGTTATTTAGGAGAACCGGACTACTGTAGAGCATTTTTAACTAAGTGCTCCATATTTTTCTCTCTCCAACCGCAAACATATCAGAATCAGAATCAGAATCAGAAATCAGAATCAGAAAGAGCTTTATTGCCAAGTGTGCTTGCACACACAAGGAATTTGTCTTGGTATTGAAGCTTCCAGTGCACATATACAACACAACATGAGTTTACATAGCAAATAACAATAACAATACATAACATACACAGTACATGTGGTCACATGCTGGGATTTTTTGCATGGAGTGGGAGAGGGAATAGGTAAGGACAGAATGTCAGCCATAACATCCGTCTGCATTGTTTTTCTTTCCCTGCGCTCTGCCCAGCATTTAATCTCTTATTAATTCAACTGTTCAAGAGTGAAATAGCCCGTGGAAAGAAACTGTTCCTGTGCCGAGATGTTCTAGTGGCCAGTGATCGGAGTCGCCGTCCTGACGGCAACAGTTCAAACAGGGTGTTTCCAGGGTGAGCAAAGTCTGTGATGATTTTACCTGCTCTCTTTTTCACTCTGGAAGAGTACAGGTCCTGGAGGGCTGGCAGGGAAGCACCAATAATCCTCTCTGCAGTCCGGATTGTGCGATGTAGTCTCCCGATGTCAGATTTGGTAGCTGAACCAAACCAGACAGTGATGGAGGTGCACAAAACAGACTCAATGACGGCCGAGTAGAACTGTATCAGCAGCTCCTTTGGGAGGTTGAGCTTCCTCAGCTGACGAAGGAAGTACAGTCTCTGCTGGGCCTTTTTTACAATGGAGTCAATGTGATTGTTCCACTTCAGGTCCTGAGAGATGGTGGTGCCCAGGAACCTGAATGACTCCACTGCTGCCACTGTGCTGTTCATGATGGTGAGTGGAGGCAGAGCAGGGCTGTTCCTCCTGAAGTCCACTATCATCTCCACCGTTTTGAGCGTGTTGAGCTCAAGGTTGTTATAACTGCACCAGACAGCCAGTTGTTCAACCTCCAGTCTGTAAGCAGACTCGTCACCGTTTCGGATGAGGCCGATGACGGTGGTGTCGTCTGCAAATTTCAGGAGTTTCACTGAAGGGTCTTTAGAAGTGCAGTCATTGGTGTACAGGGAGAAGAGCAGTGGGGAGAGAACACACCCCTGGGGGGCGCCAATGCTGGTAGTGAGAGACCTGGATGTGAGTTTCCCCAGTCTCACTCGCTGTTGCCGGTCTGTCAGGAAGCTGGTGATCCACTGACAGATTGAGGATGGCAAGGAGAGCTGGGTCAGTTTAGCTGTAAGAAGATCAGGCATGATGGTGTTGAAGGCCGAGCTGAAGTCCACAAATAAGATCCTTGCATAAGTCCCAGGTCTGTCGAGATGTTGCAGGATATAATGCAGTCCCATGTTGACTGCATCATCCACAGACCTGTTTGCTCTGTAGGCAAATTGGAGAGGATCCAGCAAGGGTCCAGTGATGTCCTTCAGGTGGGCCAGAACCAGTCTCTCAAATGACTTCATGACCACAGATGTGAGAGCGACAGGTCTGTAGTCATTAAGTCCAGTGATTTTGGGTTTTTTGGGGACAGGAATGATGGTGGAGCGTTTGAAGCAACGGGGAACTTCACACTGCTCCAATGATCTATTGAAGATCTGCGTGAAGACTGGAGCCAGTTGGTCAGCGCAGGCTTTCAAGCAAGCAGATGAGATGCCGTCTGGGCCTGAAGCTTTCCTTATCTTCTGTCTTTTGAAGATTTTGGATACCTGCTCCACACAGACCTTAAGCTCTGGTTGGATGGCGGGGGGGGTTGGAGAGGGGGTGCAGGAGGTGTTGGGGGACGTCTGAAGTGCAGATCAGACTGGGTGTGAGGTGTGAGATTGGGTTTCTCAAACCTGCAGTAAGCGGAAGCCCCGTGAGCGGAGTTTGACTAGTGCCCCGGCTCGTTTCCCACGCCTGCGTCTGGCTCGGTTTAAAGAGACAGTCGCGACTCCAATGAGGATATCGAGTAAAACGTCTGAATCGGAAAAGAATGACTAAAAGCAGAGCAAACAAACAAAGACAGGACAATCACTGTAGAGCTCAAAACCGAGGCTGCCATCCGCGGCGCCATCTTGTTCTTGTTCTTTATGCCACGGAACAGTGTAAAGTGGCACTGGTGATTACGCTACTCTCGGGACGGGCAGCTCAATGGGGAACATCGGTGTGGGAAAACCAACATTCGTGCTGCTCTTCGTTCCAGACCCTCTCTGAAGAGATGAAGAGGGTCTTCGAACGGTCAGCTGTCGTTCGCGAGGCCGCACACAAGCTGGCAGACATCCACCAAGGTAACAAATCTGTTTCAGAGTACTCCATCGATTTTCGGACACTCGCGGCCGACTCAAGGTGGAACGAGGAGGCGCAGTGGGACAGGTTCTTGCATGGGCTGGCTGACCGTGTCCAGCAAGAGGTCTACACCCTGGACCTGCCCACCAGCCTCAATGGATTGATTGAGTTGGCCCTGCGGGTGGATGTCCGACTGGAGCGAAGCAGACGTCAGCCAACTCAATCCGCAGGTCCAGGGTCTCAAACGGATCAACCCATCGTTCATCCTGGCGCGGTCAGTCCCGTCGTCGATCACGAGCCCATGCAGGTCGGTCGAGCTCGGCTTTCCAGGGAGGAGAGAGAACGTCGCAGAACCCAAGGTCTCTGCATCTACTGTGGTGCAGAGGGACACTTCCTCCAAAAGTGCCCTTTAAGAAGCCTGCGCCCGCCAGTAAGGAGGATGCTACTGACAGGCGCCATCGCAGTCAACAGGACTTCCTCTGCAACTCTCCTCCCGGTAAGACTTCAATGGGCCAACTCTTCACATCACTGTCACGCATTACTGGACTCCGGGGCTGAGGGTAACTTCATGGATCGTTCACTTGCACTTCAACTCCGGATAACCACTGAACCACTCACACACTCCATTGCTGTCAGCGCACTGGGTGGTCAGAGTTTACCGGACATTTTCCAGAAAACCATTCCCCTCCGTCTCATCATGTCAGGTAATCACACAGAAGAAATAGACTTTTTCATTACGGACTCCCCCTCTGTTGCCATCGTCCTCGGACACCCCTGGTTGGTCAAACACAACCCCAGGGTGCGCTGGGGACACAACACCATTTTGAATTGGAGTGATCAGTGCCATGCCTCTTGTCTTGTGTCTGCACGTACATCTGTGTCTAGTTCTGTGTTGCAGGAGGAGTCGGTGAATTTGTCTAACGTGCCTCCGGAGTATCTCAAACTGAAGGAAGTGTTCAGTAAGTCCCGGGCTGCTTCTCTTCCTCCACATAGTCCTTACGACTGTGCAATAGATATTTTGCCAGGTATGTCTCCGCCCAAGGGCAAGTTATACTCGCTTTCTACTCCTGAAAGGGAGGCCATGGAGAAATATATTTCTGATTCTTTGGCTACCGGGTTCATCCGCCCCTCTTCTTCTCCGGCGGGGGCGGGGTTCTTTTTTGTGGGGAAGAAGGATGGTTCTCTGCGACCTTGCATTGATTACCGAGGGCTGAACAACATCACGTTAAAGAATACCTATCCATTGCCGTTGATGTCTTCAGCTTTCGAGAGGTTGCAGGGAGCATCGTTCTTCACAAAACTGGATTTATGCAATGCTTATCATTTGGTTCGCATAAGAGAGGGGGATGAATGGAAGACAGCATTTAATACCCCCAGGGGGCATTTTGAGTACTTGGTTATGCCGTTCGGGCTGTCCAACGCCCCAGCTGTCTTCCAAGCACTCGTCAAGGACGTGTTGGGAGACATGATAGACCAGTTCACGTATGTTTACCTGGATGACATACTGATTTTTTCCTCGTCTCTCCAGGAACATGTCCAACACGTCAGACGAGTGCTCCAACGGCTGTTACAGAATGGGCTTTTTGTCAAGGCGGAGAAATGCGTTTTCCATGCACAGTTTGTTCCTTTCCGAGGGTACATCATCTCGTCGGAGGGAGTGCGCATGGATCCCGACAAGGTTAAGGCTGTGGTATAGTGGCCAACCCCAGATTCCCGCAAGGCCCTGCAGAGGTTCCTGGGGTTCGCCAACTTCTATCGACGTTTTATTCGTAATTTCAGCCAACTAGCCGCTCCTCTGACAGCCTTGCAATGCAGTCGAGGCAGCATTTTCCAACCTTAAGAGCCGCTTCGTTTCGGCTTCCATTCTCATTGCCCCTGACTCATCACGTCAGTTCGTGGTGGAGGTCGATGCATCAGAGGTGGGGGTAGGTGCGGTTCTTTCCCAGCGCTCTCCCTCGGACGACAAGATGCACCCATGCGCGTTTTTGTCTCATCGTTTGTCTCCAGCCGAACGTAACTATGACATCGGTAACCGAGAATTGTTGGCAGTCAAGTTAGCATTGGAAGAGTGGCGTCACTGGTTAGAAGGGTCGGGGGTTCCTTTTCTAGTCTGGACCGATCATAAGAATTTAGATTACATCAGAACCGCCAAAAGACTCAATTCCAGGCAGGCTCAGTGGGCCCTTTTTTTCGGACGTTTTGACTTTTCTCTACCGTACCGCCAGGGTTCTAAAAACATCAAACCCGATGCTTTGTCACACGTTTTTGACCGCTCCGAACGCTCGTCTACTCCCGAGTGTGTTTTTCCTGAGAGACTCATCATCTCCACACTCGTATGGGAGGTCGAATCGAAGGTCGAGTCGGCCTTAGAAGGGGTAACGCCTCCCCCGGTGGGCCACCGAGTCGGTTATTCGTGCCGGAGGAAGTAAGGTCCGAGGTCATCCAGTGGGGTCACTGTTCCAAGGTTGCCTGTCATCCAGGAATCAGTCGTACTAGTTTTTTAGTCAAACAACGATTCTGGTGGCCTAAAATGGCCCGGGACATCCGAGATTTTGTGTTGTCTTGTTCTGTTTGCGCCCAGGGTAAGACTTCCAATCGTTCACCAGATGGGTTGCTTCAGCCGCTGTCGGTGCCTTCGAGACCCTGGTCCCACATTGCGCTAGATTTTGTCACCGCCCTCCCGCCCTCCCAGGGGAACGCGGTTGTTTTGACCGTGGTGGACCGGTTCTCGAAGGTCGCACATTTCATACCCTTACCCAAATTACCATCAGCTAAGGAGACAGCGGCGTCTGTCATTGAACACGTCTTTCGCATTCATGGCCTCCCGAGGGACGTCGTCTCTGACAGAGGTCCCCAATTTATTTAAAAATTTTGGAGAGAATTTTGTAGATTACTGGGTGCGAGCGTGAGTCTGTCTTCGGGTTTCCATCCCCAGAGCAATGGCCAGACCGAACGAGCCAACCAAGACCTTGAGAGGTGTTTGCAGTGTACAGTGTCTCAGAATCCTGCTTCCTGGAGCCAACAACTCCCGTGGGTTGAGTACGCACATAACTCGTTACCAGTGTCATCCACGGGCCTTTCGCCTTTTGAATGTAGTCTAGGGTACCAGCCATCTATCTTTCCTAGTCTGGAATCCGAAGTCGCGGTCCCCTCCACTCACGCATTCATCCAGAGGTGTCATCGCACTTGGAGTAGAGCCCGTGAGACTCTGCTGCAGGTGGAAGCGCGCACCAAGGTTCAGGCTTATCGCCACCGGTCGAAGCCTCCCGTTTACGTTGTTGGTCAAAAAGTGTGGCTTTCTTCTAAGGATATTCCTCTCCGCTCCGTGTGTAATAAGCTTGCTCCTAAATTCATTGGCCCGTTCCCTGTCACCAAAATCATTAGCCGGTGACAGTCCGCCTCAAGCTGCCTCCCGCGTACGGGAGGATTCACTCCGCCTTCCATGTTTCCAAAATTAAGCCCGTTATTTGTTCTCCCATTAATCCGCCCATCCCGGTTCCCCCACCGCCGCGACTCGTAGACGGGGAACCAACATATTCGGTAAATCGTATTCTGGATTCGAGGAGGAGGGGACGCGGAGAGAAGTTGGGTACCTACTAGAGACATTCTGGATCACTCCCTTATCGATGACTTCAATCGACAGGTAAGCTCTTCTGGGGGGGGGGGGGGGGGGTACTGTCACGGTTCATGAATTCACTGTCTCCCAGATACTGCATGTGTGTGTATGCGAGGTGAGTGTGGGGGGCGTGGTTACTGATTACCTCCTCTGCAATCATCACCCACACCTGATCACGTGCACCTGATCATCATCAGCTCCTGCCTTTATATTTCCCTCTCACCCTCAATGTGCTGTCAGGTCGTTGACTCCCATGTTGTTTCACGTCAGTTGCTCCAGTGTTCCTGTGCTCCTGTTTCCTGTGCTCCATGTTCCTCACCGTGATCATCACCACTGGGATTTATCACTGCACCTTCTACGTACTCAACAGCCCATTGGGTCCCTGCGCCACCTGGACCTGCCACCGTCACGGACTATTTCATTTTGTGTTTTCCTTTTGTTTAATAAACTCACTTGCACTGCACATTTGAATCCAGCCTGTTTATATGTGCATGACAGTGCTGGTTATATAGTGAGGGTGTGATTGACTGCAGCTCAGTACTCAGGTGATGTGGAATGAGTGGGCGGAGTGAAGGAGTCTGGTGCGCTGGGCGTGGCAGAGTCCGTTACACCATGCCCTTCCCACACCTGTCTTGTTAATCACTTACCTTATTAAGTTTCGTCAGCTGCTTCCCATCTCCTCTTGCTAAAAATACCCTCCTGTGTTCTCATGTCTTTGTCAGTTGTTGATTGTATTAAGTCGAGTGTGGATGGTCCCCTTTTCGCCATGGTCTACTTTGTTTATATCTTCAGGTTATTGCATATGAGTGCTCCTTTTGTTTCAATGTAAAGTGTTTGTTTTGGATTTAATAATACAAGTAGACTTCAGTTACTCCTGCTCTCTTCGTCTCTCCACATCACACTCCGTTATGTTACATCAGTAACATAAGTACATTATTTCCAAGAGTACTTTGCACCTCGACTTCTGGAAATTGCTCATCAGTAAGCCACTCGCATCCAAGGACAGAAGAAAGACACTTTTTTACTCATATTTTCTTCTTCCTCCACTCTAGTTTAGGTCAGTGAGGATGTTGCTAGTGATTATGACTAGCTCTTTATCACGATGGGTGGTCAAGTTGGTTGTTTTTTTAGGTGCTCTTCATGGCATTTAGTCCATACTTCCTTCCTTCTTGGATGCTGCCATTGACGGGCAGATAAGAAACACAGACCAATGTAATGAGAGAGGTTCAGAATGATTCTTTGAGGAAATACTCACTACATTCCAAGGTTATTAAAATTACAACAATTTAAGCTTGTTGTTACCTTAAATAACACCAGAAAGTCAGGAACATTCATGATCACTCTCTATTTCCTGTGAATTAACCTTTGTCCTTCTATCAACCCTTGGATGGACCCTTGGAATAAACCTTGCCCCTTCTATCAACCAATAAAAACAACTTGGAAGTTATTACATCACAAGGCAGTGCAGTATTGACTTTCTGGGATTACAATAGCACACAGCCCACATTTCCTTGGAAGTTTTCAGCCATTATGGACAGAATTATTTTCATTACCATCATTTTACTTCCAGCAGCTTCACCGAGTAAGTGTTATGATTTATAAACCGTTTCATTAAACACATGTAGACATTTAAGGTGACTGTAACGCAGCCCACGTAACATTATCTTCTTGCTTATATGCTTTTTACTTGATTGCCTTATGTTACCTTGAGTATATGAAAGTATTTTATGTTGTATTTGAGATGTATTTTGATATGTTGTTGCTAGTGAAGAACAGTCAAGAATTTTTTTTACTGAAAGTGAAGTTCAGGTGAATTGGGCTATAAAAGATTAGGCCAGATAAGATTGGAGTGTCAAAGTCTTTTAAGATAATAAATAAACAACAATAAAAAACTGGATGAAAATGACCAGACATGTTTTACCTTTTTAGTAAAGACCATAACTAAGGAATATGATTAGTTACCAAGGAAACTGTGTGACATAATTTAGCCAAGATTTAGTCTCCTCAGCTTTGAGCATGTCCTAAAATGGAAAAATTAAAAGGGCTTTTCACACTTGAAATAATTATACTTGGGTCATTCATCATTCATAATTTATCACATCAATTCAGTGTTTTCAACCACATAAGATTTCTTTTGGGTTTCAACAAGTTGAGCCAACAAGTTGGTGACTATTTTGAATAAAAAAGAAAAATCTAAGTAAATGTGATCTATTATACAGCGCTTTTTGTGAATGCGGTATGTCACGTGACAAGCATGACGCGTTGCCATGGAAACAACGAGGCGAAAGTTCCAAAATGGGGTGAGCGCGCTAAATTTTTACCTCTTACTAGGGGGGCGTGACAGAAAATAATTGAGAAGCACTGGGTTAAGGGCAGTGTGAAAAGCCTTAATGAATATAATTCAGTTTTTGTCCGTTCTTGACTAGGTGATGTTCAGTGTAGCGTTTTGTCTTGTCATCGGCTGTGATAAATTCAAGTGTATTGGTAGTCTGTCATGAGTTCTTCCTGATATTCTGATTTTATTAATTAAAGGACTGTTAGGGCCCGTCCACACGGGAACGCGAATCACTGTAACCGCATACATTTCGTATTCGTATTTCGCATCCACACGGATCCGGCGTTCTGGGTGACTAAGGCCACGTCCACACCGTTCTCGTGTGGACGTGGCCTTAGATTCTTGTGCTTCTACACCCCATCATACCTTTGACAGGTATTTAATACCATTCTAGCCTCTGAACAGTTCAAATCTTTTGTTAATAATCTACCTGCATTATATAAGTGTGGTTTTATTGTGGTCACTTGATCACCCAACAATCCATTGTGCCTTACAATGTGTAACATGTCTTTAAAAGTAAAATTCAATGTACAGTATATGTCACATCCTCAATTCACTTGGAATCATAATTAACATTAACTTAATTTACATTAAGGTTCCCTTTGTAAAGGGTTCATAGAGGTATTTGCTAATGACTATAAATGCATTATAAATTGTTGATAAGCAGTTCTAACTGCATTAATAAAAAGGGTGACTTTAAAACAATGCTTTTCAAATAGTGAACCATGTTTAACTCGCATGTGATAAATTCTTAATACATTTAATCACACTTATTTGATTTATTTTATGCGAAAACAGTGAGATTGAAGGGTGTTGTGTTTTTCTCATGAATATCAAACAATGAGTGATTAAAGAAACAAACAAGCCAAAATCTAGGTCACAGAATAAAAACGTGTTAAAACCACCCAAAACAAATATAGACCTCCATCCCTCCTCACAGACTCTTTACATATTAATCCTTTAAAAAAAAGTTACGTAATATTAATTTTTAGTGTCTACTATCCACTGACACTAGAGTGATTTAAGAAAAAAAAATATTTTTTTTCCTGCTGTTATTGGTTGTTTTTTTATAGGTTCTCACTCTCTGTGGATGCTTCTAACTTACAATGAAGGAGAAACACAATTTCCTAAATTAACTGGCACATTCATGTTGGATGACATCACTGTAGGATATTATGATTCTGAGACAAGACGATACGTTGCAAGAGGAAATACAACAAACGAAGATAATGTGATGGATCCAAATCAACTCAATACCATAAGTGATTATATGATTGCTCATGTTATGAAAAGATCACTTTATCTGAGACCACTCAACAACACAGAAAGTAAGTTAATTGGGCTAAATTTTGATTGGCTTTGAGACAGATGATTATATTATATGTCACAAAAGCTTATGTTGTGACTGTGTTTCGTGTTTATGAATGAAAAATGGATGCACGAAAATTAAGTACAAATTTATTTTTGTTACAAATATATAAATTCTCCTGATGATGGCAATGTTAAATATTTGTTTATAATGTCTAATTTAGAGCTAGACTCAAGTTTCTAAATGATTCCTGCTGCCAAGTGTATGTATGTATTTATATTTTATATTCCTTTCCAAACAGGTCATTTAGTTTATCAGTTGATGGGTCTTTGTGAACAGCTTGACGATGATAAACCTGGCCAAATGATCACCAAGAATGCATATAGAGGCTCTACAATTGATGAACTGCATTTTTTGGATGGCAAATTCACATATCAGGGTTCTTTAAATTACACAGCACAAGAAATAAAACCAACTCTGGAACTGTCCATGTGGCGTCATGAGACTATATTTTATCCAGCCTGCATAAAAATCCTCAAAAACTACCTTAAAACTAGAGGAACTCAAGTAAACAGAAAAGGTACATATTCATGTATTATTATTTTTTTATTGAGAAAAAAACAATCTGAAGATCAATGCAATGATACTATAATTGCATAAAATAGTTTATTTTAAGGTGTCTTTGTTACTGTATAATATATATATATATTTAAGTACTGAGTAATATGAATGAACTATTTGCACTTACTGAAGCGTTAGGATTAGGTTTGGTTTATGGTTAGTTGCATGTAATTATGCGTCATTTATGGTAATTCATATAGAGACTTTAACGTGTAACAAGGACACTGTAAAATAAAATTTTACACCATTCATCTATATATGTATTTTCTTTCATTATCTTTTATATCATTGTTTTCTTCTGTAGTGAAACCGCGAGTCAGACTGATTCAGAAGGCAAACTCAGATTCTGGAGGGTTTCGTGTGACTTGTTTGGCAACAGGATTTTACCCTCGTCACATCAACCTGACCCTGTTCAGAGATGGGCAGCCTGTCTCTGATCATGAGATCACTGGAGGAGATCTGCTGCCCAATGGTGACGGGACGTACCAGATGAGGAAGAGTCTGGAGATCAGAGCAGACAAACACAAATACACCTGCTCTGCCACTCACCTCAGTCTGGACAACAAACTGGACGTTCAATTAGGTAATGAACTCTTACAGAAAACATAATTTAACAATCAAAAAAAAGAATGAAAGTTAATCTCTCAGTCTGTGGTTCATGTTTCAGAGTTTGATCATGGAGAACCATTTAAATCAGTGATTCCTTCACTTCTGACAGTTTTGTTTCTGATGTTGGTGTTTGGAGCTGCAGCTGCTGTAACTGCATGGAAAAGACAGCGTGCAGGTCAGAAAAGAACAAAAAAGAGGTCTAAAGAGTCAATAATAGCAACTTAATGGAATATTTATCACAAATATGGATATGAATAACTACTGATTCATTTAAGGAAAATCCAAAATTGTATTTAATACAGTTATGTTTTTAAACGGCAAATCCCCCCAAAAAATTGTCTTCCGTTTGTTGTTTAGATTCAATCAAAAGTGCCTATTCTACTGCTTCTAGTAAGTACCTCTAGCTATTAAGTTATTTGTTAATTTACAGAACTGAATAAAGAAAACACTTCTGTAAAGTTTACACTCATTAAACAATTATCTTTATTTTCAGCATCTGAAGAAAGTGTGGACAGAACATTGAAATCGATGTAAATGCCATGACAAAGTGGGGGATTAAAAAGAAGAATATTTGAATGTTACTTGCAGTTTTGTTTCTGATGTTGGTGTTTGAAGCTGCAGCTGCTGTAACTGCATGGAAAAGACGACATGCAGGTACAACAAGAACTAAAAAAAGTATTTGTTTAGAGAAAAACATAAACATAATTTACTGCCATAGTGCTGGGGATTTGTGCTTGCTCGCTTGGGTGAAACTCAACACTTTTATGTATAGGCCCTGTCAGACAGGGGGTAATAGTGGAACTGGATCCCACAAAGATATATTGATATATTAAAAAGAGCTAAATGGAACACTTGTCAGTTTGTCACCATGACATTTGTGTTACTTAGTTACTTTTTATGGATGTAATGTTCCTTTACTCTTTCTAACTTGGCTTGCTTGTTTGTCTTTTTGATAACTTTTTTTTTATAGGCTGGTCGTTTTTGACGGGGGAACACCATAAGTGACTTTATGCCATTTATACAAGATAAACACATTTCAAAACAAACTTAACATCAAAGCACACTAGTGTGATAGTCAAGTGTGTAGAATATAGAATATATAGAATTTTTATTTAATATTCTTAAAGTACTCCACAAATAATGCTTTTTTTGCAAAAAAAAAGTAGCATAAATTAATGTAATCATAGACTTATGTAATCATATCCAAAAATAAGCTAATTGGAAGAATATAAGTTGACAAAAGGATTGAGAAAAAGATTAAATTGGCGGAAAAGCGTACAGACATAGCTTCGGCCACGTCTGAACCATGGCATCCACCCTGAGCGATGCTGGATGGGTAAGGGAAAACCATAGAGGACATTAAGTCGTTTCCACAAACGTGAACAGGTCTACTTGTGCAAGGCCGCATCTCGACCGTATCTGCTCCACCACCTCGAGGTGGAGCCTCCATTCCCGGGCCTCATCCCTGCCTCAACGGGAAGTCTGCTCCCACATTCTGGGTTCCAGGGACGTTAACTACCCATAGAGAGAGCAGTCTCTCTTGAAACCAAAGTAGGATCTGCCTTGCCAGTTTCTATAGTGGTCGCAAGTGTAGATCCCCCTGATGATTTGTATAGGAGACCACCGTTGTGCTGTCGGTTTGAACAACAACATGGTGGCCCCTGAGGCCTGGGAGGAACACCTGAAGTGCCCGCTAAACAGCCATCATTCCTAGCACCCTAGCGATCCCTCAGGACCCGCAGCGGGGTTAGCACTGCATCCATGCATATGATGAACGTTTGAGGTGAAAGAGCTAGGCCAAACGGAAGCACTCGGAATTGGTAAGCCTTCCGACTAAAGGCGAACCTGACGTACTTCCTGTGTTGTGGAAGGATGGAATGAAAATATGCGTCCTTCAGGTCGATGGTGACAGACTAGTCCTTGAACCTTATCTGTCAAGATCTGGTTCAAAGTCAACATTGATGACGAGTGATTTAGAAGGCGCAAATTTAGGATGGACCTCAATCCTCCTCCTGACTTTCTGTCCGAGGAGGGTACATATTCTATGGCCCCTTGCCTCAACAGATTGTCTTCTTCCTGTTCCGTGACCAGAGCCTGCTCAGGGTTTACCACGGTGGGTAGAATCCAGCAAAAAAAAAAAACATATATTTTTTAACACGCTGAACTTCTGGTAGGTGTGACACGTGATCAGAAATTCTAATGAGGGAACCAGCCTCTCAAGGGCCCGGTTTTCTGGGGTACGCCTGGAGTGAATGCTCTAAGACCCCCAATCTTCTCAGAGCAACCAGACTCACGGGCAGCAGCTGAGGAGGGACGCCTGTGTGAGGCCTGGTACCTTAGCGTCAGGACCTCTTAGATACAGGACCCCTTCTTGGTAAGGATGCCAGAGGGCTGAGGCTGGGAGTGCTGGCCCGACCCCCCGGGTTTCTCAGTCCCAGTTTGAGAGTGGCGAGGTGTTTTTTTTTGTTTTTTTTGCCACCCTAATCAAGGTCCCACAATAACTTTGCTTAATATGCTTGAAGCAGGGCGGTGGAGAGAAGACACACCGCTGCTTGACTAGAAGCAGAATAAGCCTCAGAATAAGCCTCCGAGAGTGGAAGTAACCCTCATGTGCTTAGTGAGCTCACAAGCACCTCCTCCACTCTCAGCATCGCGCCTCTTATTTATTTATTTTTTATAAATATAATAGAATTTGTAACTGTAAGTCACTCGCACCCACCAGAGCCGCATACACATTATTTGCGGGGTATAAACACTGTGGGTGGCAGGATTTCTCCAAGATCTCGACACCTCAGTGTGGAGATCCAGGAAGAAAAGGCAAGTCTCGACGCGAGGGATGGACTCGCTCTGGTAGACAGCACGAGTCACTACCTCGAGTAGCTCCTCATATACTGGAGAGGAGGGAGGCAAAATCTCACTCTCAGCATTGTCGCTGACAACGTACAACTACTCAGAGCTAGACTGTTGCAGCGCCGGTGCCTCTGCCTGGTCAGAAGTAACCGCCCTCGGGTGTGCTTTCCGAAACCATACAAACGGCACTGGATCTGCCGGGTAAAGGCTGAGATAAGGCTAAGCACGTCTCACACCCCACCGTCAGATCCATTTGCGAACCCCAGGACCTACAATCGCTGCAGAGCATCAGCTGTAGAGGGACCTGAGCCCTGGGGAGCGTGAGCCTGGGCAAGGTGGGAGCGGAGCACCTGCAGCGATTACAGTCAGCGCTTGAGAATGCTCCGACTCCCAAACAAACACACAGTGAGTGTACGTCCCCACCCGAGATAGCGAGGGCAAGGAGACGCGCACTGCACAAATGTTTGATTCACCATTTTGTTAAATTTGGAGAGACCTTTTCTTTTAAACTAGTCTAGGGAATAGCTCAGTCGAAGGAAACTCAAACAACCAACTCAACAAAAAACACACACACTCTCACACACAGTGCTTGCTGAAGACACTCAAAACTGCCATCAGCAATTTCCGGCGCACCTTTATCACCCTGGTTCGTGACGTCACCGACTTGCAGCTGTTACTCACACTCGGTCAATCATTGGATTGTTACATAGTGCTTCACAAGAATATCGTCAAGGTATTCCCCTAGGACTTTCTATGAGGACTCGAATGCTTTTTACAAGTTGTAATCTCATAATCTAATAATTACAAAATGGTGTAAACAAACCTTAAACTCCCTACAAAACAGACTGTAAACTGCCTCCAATGCACAACTTCCTATAATCCGATCAAGTCCTGAGGATAAAGTCACATCCTATCCTACATCTTTTTTATTATTCAAGTAATAGTTTCACTCAGATAGGTCTCAATAGGGAAGAAAATACTATCACAACTTCCGTTTTATGCTGACTTTATCATACTACAGCTTTGTTGTTTCTAAATGTATAATGTAAAATTTAAACTTGTAAAATATTGGAGAAAGATTTGTGCATCTGATTGTTTCAAATAAACTTCATCTTAAAAATGTATTTCTCCAAGGTGTAACAGTTTCTCGAGTTGTGCACTAAATGTCTATTTAAAAATAAGAAACAGTGTTAATTCATAATTTCATGGTTTTCTGTAATACCTGGAACAGATAGAGGTCAGGGATTTGCTTGGTAATTGAGACCAGCGCTAGTTTCATGTCACTCATGTCACTCCACTCTTGTTTCACACAAACACAACTGACATCATCTTGCGTATTTAATTGCATTGTCTTTACTGGCTCTTATTCTGTTAAAGTTTTATTTTCGTATACATTAAGCCTGTAGTCAAATCTGAAGAAAATATTTAAACAACATTAATAACGACACAAATCAACATAGTGGATGAGTGGAGAAACAACAGGCAAAATGTCTGTTAAGAAAGATCTACCAGTCATTTGTTGTTCAGAAAAGTTTCAGATAAATGTGAAAGGGGAAGCCAAGGCCTGTTTATGGTGTAAAGGTTATCTGTACCTGAAGTATTCATTTTTCATCACTAGCAAAACATTAACAGCTGAAAAGCTCACAGAACACACTCTCTAACTACTCACAAGTGTGGAACCAAACTGTCCTTTATTTCACTGTTGATCATCTACAGGTGAGCGATATGGACAACATTCTTCGTCTTTTTCTTCTTTTGCTTCCAATAGCTGATCCAAAAGGTAAGATTTCAAAAGACTTATTTAATATTTCACTTCAGTTAAAGACATGGAATATGGAAAACATGGTTGATCAAGAGCTAAACAGAATAACTATGTGCTTCCAGTAGCCCATAGCAAGTCTAAAAAACACATCTAAAGACATTTCGATGAAAACAAAACTATTTGAATTGCATGAAATATAAAACGGGACTTGAGGTTTTAATATTTACTGTTATTTTTAAACAAGTGATTTTTGTGAATCTTTATTCCAGTCCTGCCTATTTGACATATACATATTTGTTTCTACAAATTTGATATTCAAAGACAATTGATTTCTTGAAACACCATTACATGTCTTTTACACAGCTGAGAGTAAATTAACACACTGTATTTGGATTCAAAATTTCCTGGTTGCATAGCAACTGTTCATTCCACACAGAACTTTGGGAGGAAGCAAAACTTTTATCTTTACACTTGAGGTGATTATGTATCTGTACAGTTTTGTGTGTACAGATTAAAAAGAAATTAAAAGTACAGTAGTTGCAAAATGATCTTAATTAAATTAACATATATATTATAAATAATATAATATATATATATATATATATATATATATATATATATATATATATATATATATATATATATATATAAATTCCATTCACAGCAAATAAAAATAGGACTGAATAAAACACAAGCTAACAACTAGATTGTTAAAAAACATGTATCATTACATATATAATTTGAAAACTGTTTCCATTCATTTTATGTTATTTTTCACAGGCTCTCACTCTTTATGGATGCTTGCAACATACATTAAAGCACAGACACAATTTCCTGAATTTAGCTATGTAGTGATGTTGGATGACATCAGAATTATGTACTATAACGGTGAGACGAAGACTCTCATTCCAAGAGGAAATACAAGTGAAGATGATGTGGTCAATTCAAATGTTCTCCTCACCATAAGTGACAACATACAATCATCCTTTATAGAAAAATGGGTAGTAGCAACACAAAATGTTAATAAAACTTACAGTAAGTACAACAAAAAAACTTAATAGAAAAAGTTTATACAATAAATAATACAAATGCAGTATTTTTGGCAATAATAAATATATAGCATTATCAGTATATTATAAATAAACATGCTGAAGTATATGCTGTCGTTGTTTTATGAATTTAAATAAGCACTTTATCTCTCCATCAAAGGTACTCTTGCCCTTCAGAGGCTGGTTGTGTGTGAACTGAGGGACGATGGTGAACCAGGACAAATGATCACACGGGATGCTGTCAGAGGCTCCACCACTGATGAGCTGCTTTATGTTGACAAGAACTTTACATACCAGGGTAATTTAAATGTCTCAACTTCTGTGCTAAATGTCCATCTTAAAATCAGCATGTGGAATCATGAGAATTTGTACCAACCGTTCTGCATGAAAACCCTCAAGGGTTACCTTCAAAAAAGGAGAAATCAAGTCAATAGAAAAGGTATGACTGACTCACAGCTGAAGTACAGAATATCAAGTGTTCTAATTTACATTTAGAAATGTTCAGTCATATTTACTGAAACAATAATGATTTCTGTCTGTTACGTTTTTCAACAGTGAAACCCATAGTCAGACTTCTTCAGAAAGAACTGTCTTCAGGGTTTCGTGTGACTTGTTTGGCAACAGGATTTTACCCTCGTCACATCAACCTGACCCTGTTCAGAGATGGGCAGCCTGTCTCTGATCATGAGATCACTGGAGGAGATCTGCTGCCCAATGGTGACGGGACGTACCAGATGAGGAAGAGTCTGGAGATCAGAGCAGACAAACACAAATACACCTGCTCTGCCACTCACCTCAGTCTGGACAACAAACTGGACGTTCAATTAGGTAATGAACTCTAACAGAAAACATCATTTAACAATCAAAACAAAAAGAATGAAAGTTAATCTCTCAGTCTGTGGTTCATGTTTCAGAGTATGATGGAGAACCATTTAAATCAGTGATTCCTTCAGTTCTGACGGTTTTGTTTCTGATGTTGGTGTTTGGAGCTGCAGCTGCTGTAACTGCATGGAAAAGACGACGTGCAGGTAAAACGAACTAAAAAAGAGGTCTAAGAGTCAAGAATAGCAACTAAAAGGAATTGTTACCAAAAATATTGATCTTAATTATTTGAATAGCTGTTGATAAATTTTTAAGGAAAATCCAAAATACAGCAAAAACAATAATTCCTTTTTTCTTCCGTTTGTTGTTTAGATTCAATCAAAAGAGCCTATTCTACTGCTTCTAGTAAGTACCTCTAGTTATTAAGTTATTTGTTAATTTACAGAACTGAATAAAGAAAACACTTCTGTATAGTTTACACTCATTAAACAATTATCTTTATTTTCAGCATCTGAAGAAAGTGTGGACAGAGCATCGGAATCGATGTAAATGCCATGACACCAAGTGAAATATTCCACATACACACACACACACACACAAAAAAACATATGTGAATTTACTTTTTGAATTTTACACAATTCCCATTAAAATTCACTAGTTGAAACCTGAAAGGTCAACAGTTTTCTGTCAGCCACTGTCACACAAGTGACTTATTATCATGCTGTCGTCTATTACTATTCCTATATCTAAAAGTTGATGAAATGTAGACAAAGGTACAGATATCTACTTTGAGACATTTACACACTTTTCATTCATTCATTTGGTGTAAATATGATGTTATGTTTGTGTGAATATATTATTCTTTAATGTCATACATTTTCTTTTGTAATACAAAAATTCTTAAGAAATGTTTAATAGTATATAAAATGTTTCTTAATGTTCACGCTTATATTATTAGTATAGAAAGTGAAAATGTAAAAAGGAGGAATAAAAAGACTTAAAAAAGCAGTATTGTGATCTTTATTTGTTATTTTTTATTTTTTTCATAAATTAAAACTGATTAGATATTCCAGAGGGAGCCATGTGTGATTTTTGATTGACATTGATTTGGAGTATGAGATATGAACATGTAAAATATACCACAGAACAGAGTTTCCTGTGTGATGTTTTTAACTGGTTTGTTTGAGAATTGGATGGAGATGAGTGATGGTCAGAACTGATAGTTTTCACTCTGCCGTTGATGCCTGGAACTGGAGCCATCGTATATAAATGTAGGAGAAGACGAGCAGGCAGAACAAAATCCTGTGTAAAAGTGGTTTATTTTGATTTTTTATACTTGTCATAAACAAGCAGTGCAAGATGAATTAACTATTTGGTGTCTGAGATCATTATTAATGCAGGGCTTTGTCACTCAATGAGAACAGCTCCATGTACTGTATGTCTCGATCACACACTGCCAGATCAGTGAGTTCAGCTCTCACATCCAATCTGAAACAGACAGCCACTTTGTGTGGAAATATCATAAAAACACAACAAAACATTGGTGATGACAACGTGTAATTTCCTATACCATTTTAACCATTTTATTATTGTTATCTTGGTTTGGTTGAGTATGTAATAGTGTTGTTTTAAATAAACACTTAAAGCTTTATCTCTCCATTAAAGGTACTCTTGCCCTTCAGAGGCTGGTTGTGTGTGAACTGAGGGACGATGGGGAACCGGGATGGTGAACCGGGAGGACCAGTTCAGTTCAACAAATGAATAGTGCATGATTATTATAATTAATATAGACAGAATTTCTGGTCAGAAGTCAGAAAATATTTAATCCAGTTTCGTCTGGTTGAAGATCGAAATCATCACGCTAATATAGAAACGGGTTTTGTTGAGGATCTTTGCCACTGGTTGTTGATGAGGCCATCCCAGAGGAGGGTCTAGTTGAGTCACGGTCACTGCTGACACTTCAGGGCAGTGCTGTGCTCGTGTTCAGGTGCAGTTTGATCTGGATACAGATCCGGCTGACCACGGTAACCTCGGAATAAACAGAGAGACTAATATCAGTGTAGATGCCATTCTTCTTATGATGTATCGAGTACATCGGGTGTTATAGGATGTGTTCCTGGTTTTGGCTGACCTAAATTGTGCAGCCTAACAATCATTTTACATGATTTGAATTATAGAAATTGAAAATGTGTTATGTGTATGCCAGATTGAAGAGATGTGTTTCTAGTCTTGACTTATACTGTGTGTCTGCTTCTTGAACAATACAGTTCCAGAGTTTAGGTGTTAAAGAGGAAAACTACGTACTACTTCCTACTTCATTCAAAACAAGAAAATTTAAACAATTGACTTACACAAAGTGCCCACATTCTTAGGGATTACATAATGGTCTGTTAATGTATTTACTGAAAAATAAACAGAATTTATTATTTTGCAAGAGATAATGTCCACAACAATATTTGATGCTACTAATATTTTTTTGTCATTCTATTTTTTCACAAGTTCTCACTCTTTATGGATGCTTGAAACATGCATTAAAGGAGAGTGTTGTACACACACTGTACAACAAGACTCAGAAAATACCTTAAGAAGAGAGGAACTCAAGGGAAGAGGAAAGGTACTTTTCCACTGATTGCTCCCTTGCCTTTTTCTGAACTTTCAGAACAGCAAATATATTTGATCTAGTATGTGATTTTTAGTCACAGATAAAGGCACACAAAAAGATAGAGACAAAACAATGCTTGAAAATGAGTTAAAAAAATAGTTTCATTTTCTGAACAGATGCTTAACCTTCACAAGGTCTATCAACCTAAATGTTAATCAAGGTCTATCAAACTAAATATCACTTGAAAGAGTTATAAACAGTCATAATTGTAGGTCTACTATAGAACGCTACTGTAAAATTGTATTATAAATAAGTGAACTCCATATTCGTTATTAATTTTTTCCCACAGTGAAACCGAGAGTCAGACTGATTCAGAATGCAAACTCAGATTCTGGAGGGTTTCGTGTGACTTGTTTGGCAACAGGATTTTACCCTCGTCACATCAACCTGACCCTGTTCAGAGATGGGCAGCCTGTCTCTGATCATGAGATCACTGGAGGAGATCTGCTGCCCAATGGTGACGGGACGTACCAGATGAGGAAGAGTCTGGAGATCAGAGCAGACAAACACAAATACACCTGCTCTGCCACTCACCTCAGTCTGGACAACAAACTGGACGTTCAGTTAGGTAATGGGTTCTTGAAATTATAGGAAGAGTGTGTACGTATACACAACACAAACCACTGTTTCTGTAACAGAGAATCAGCCGAAGAAGGATCCATCTGCAGTTTTATTTCAGCAACTAGGCAGAGTACAAACAGGGATACAGCAGAATCATAAACAGGGACAGGCAAGGGTCGAGGCAGGCGGCAAGATACACAGTTCAAGATAAGCAGGCAAGGGTCGAGACAGGCGGCAAACAGGCAAAGAATCAGGAAACAGTCCAGGGTCAAAACACAAGAATACTTCCAGGGAAACCCGCTCAGAAACAACCACTTCAGTAAATCAAGACCTCGCAAAGGCGTGTGTGTGTGTTGAGCTAATATAGTGGTGTGTGTGATGCACTGCAGGTGTGCATGCAATCAGTTCCAGTTCTGGGTGTACGTGGGAAATGTAGTTTGAATGGTGAGTCAATATTCTGGTGATAGCTCCCTCTGGTGATCCGGAGGAAGAGGAGAGGGAGCATCACCTGTAACAGTTTCTAATCTTTTTGTGACATTTCTAACACGTTTCTTTCATAATTTGATCCAGGTGATCCATTTAAATCAGTGATTCCCTCAGTGCTGATAGTTTTGGTTCTGCTGTTGGTGTTTGGAGCTGGAGGAGTCGTTTATAAATGCAGGAGAAGAAGAGCAGGTAGGATCTAAATGAGCTTAGTATACTATACAGTATGTGACATTTTTATTTACAATTGGCAATAAACATTTTACATGTACATGTTGTGATGTTATACAAGTGATTTTTCTGCAATTCAAAGTGATTTGGTTTTTAAAATAATTTTTTATTGCAAATTATCTGCTTACTAATTCAAATAAAATCAGTTTCTACATCATCATCTGCATCTGAAGACATTGTGGATACAACATCACAACAGGAAGTCACACAGATGTTACGGTCGGGTGTGGTAAACATGCACGAAGAAGAATGAATCAGGAACAGAGATTTATTTTACAGTTCTATACTTGGGAACTGGATAGACGCACAAACAAGAACAGAAGACATACACAGGATTAGATGATGGGACACAGCTGACAAGACTAATGAGGCAACTGAAGACAAGACAGGTGAGTGGAAAAACACTGGAAGATCATGAGACGGACCAGGAAGTAAACAGATGACAGGACAGACAAGTAACAAGATGAGTGAAACGCCTTCAACTTGAACTACTTTTAATCATGGCTATGCTATGATTTTTGATTTTCCCTGTGTTCTACTTGTTTCTTGTTAGTGATCATATTTAGGACCTGGTGTGTTTCTGTATTTATAGCCCTATGTTTGAATCAGTCTTTGTCAGATATATCTCTTAAACTGTTTTTCTATTTCAAAATTGTAATGTTTATTTCGATGTTACTTGCTATGCCTCTTTGTAATGATATAGTAGTATATATAAATGTATATAGTACTATATCAATATAGTAGCAGTTTCTGGGTAAAAATGGTTGAAATGGCTGAGTAAAAAAAAAGTTGTTCCTGTACACAAGTTTAATTTTATTTAGTAGCCTATGAAGCTCATCATTTCTTTTTGCAATGCTTTTTTTCTCCAAAGGCTGACCCACGGACAAATACAGCCCGAGGATAAATTTGATATGGACCACAACTTATCTATTAAAATATATAATGTGTGGCCAGCAACACAAGGTTTTAGAGCAGGGAAACATTTTGTGCCATAATTCTCTCTACCGCAAAGACAGCACAGCATGTGCTATGGATAAACTAAGTGTAACCATGGTATTGTGGCATAAATGTGGGATATTCATATATAATCAATGTAAACATGTTACATCTGTTAAATGAGTAATGAAATGGAGGTGCACACAAAACCTCCTTTTTTATTGTTGTATAAGTTTTGTGCTTTTGTATTTATATCAAATGTTTATAGATCAAATAATAATAAATGCAATAAAGAATAAATGCATTCTAGATGCTATCCCAACTAATTCTAATGTCAATTATGTCATATAAATATAAAATGACAGAAAAGTATCCGTCTCCCATGTGTGTCCAAAACACTGAGCTTGAAGTTTGGACATCCCTGATCTGGGCAAACAGTTCCCAGTCATTTTTCATTTGTGCTACTAAAATTATTAGATTATAGAAACATCTAAAGAAAAAAATGACAAAAATAGTATTTCAAAGCTTTTAATAAAAAAAAACCAATATATACAAACGTATTCAATAGAAAAACGTTATCTGATAAATAGGGTGTACAGTTTTGACTGAGACATAAGCAAGCCAGCTAGTTTAATTATTTTTTAGACAAAGAACATTTGACATCCCTTACTGCCATTGCATAATCATTTGTACGTGGAAGAGTGAACAACATCTGCTCTGCCTGCATCTGGGAGGACTGGGCCGCCTGTGAGTGCTTTGGGATGGGGATGCGGCAGCACTCGCTGATCCTTGAGAAGAGTAAGAGCGATATGTGCTTTTAATTTTACTATATGTGCATAGTCTCCAAAAGTCTCCAACAGTTAAACAAAGACAAAACTGAAGTCAGTTTTGTATATATATATATATATATATATATATATATATATATATATATATATATATATATATATATATAATATAATATATAAAAGTCTGGAGATCAAAGCAGAAAAACACAAATACACCTGCTCTGCCACTCACCTCAGTCTGGACAACAAACTGGACGTTCAGTTAGGTAATGAAATCTAACAGATAACATAATTTAACAATCAAAACAAAAAGAATGAAAGTTAATCTCTCAGTCTGTGGTTCATGTTTCAGAGTTTGATCACCGGGAAACATTTAAATCAGTGATTCCTTCAGTTCTGACGGTTTTGTTTCTGATGTTGGTGTTTGGAGCTGCAGCTGCTGTAACTGCATTGAAAAGACGATGTGCAGGTAAAACAAGAACGTATTACTAAATACTGTATAGACTTTGTACCGAAAAATCAATTAACAGTCTGTTTTTGGGGTGGTTTAGATTTCATTAAAAGTGGTACTACTTCTGGTAAGTAGTTTAGCTATAAAAAAAAATATTAAAAAAATATATAAAGCATTGTATAAAAGAAAATTAATTACAGTACGTTTTTTTAAAATTCGTTGTACACTCATTAAACATTTAATTTCCTTTGCAGCATCTGAAGAAAGTTTGATCAACACTAATGAGTAGAGAAATATCTTCAAACAGCAGACAGAATCTACTGAGACAAAGTGCCCCAAGAAATCCTCTTACTTTTCCCACTATTTCAGCATATCAATAAGTTTATCTGAGCAAGCCTCACTATAACTCACTATAAATTGCAGGAAACCTGTAATGTCAATACTATTATAACACGGTCACTGTCAATCTTTTGATTTGTTGACCTAAAATGCAAAGTTGTGGGAAAGTATTTAATATAATTAGTAGTAATGTACATAATAAATCATTAGTACATTCATTTTTATGGTTTAGCTAATATTCTGTGCATTTTATTCTTTAGTGTCATACATTATTGTAACTGTTGCCATTATATTGTTTATATAATTTGTATATAATTCATTGTTTTCTAAATTAATTTCATTATAAGAATTTTAAGTTTTGTTTGTGATTTATGCTTAATTTAATTTTATTGTAATTTGGAGTACTTTTATTTTGAAATCTCGGTGCAAGTTTGTGCGCAACTGTTGACTTCACGTCAGACTCGAAGTTTCTGCAGACATGCGGGAAGCATGAAAATTATGTGCACATCTAAGAAAGTTTACTAAAGACTCGAAGGACTTCAACGGTCATAAGGACATTTAAGGACAATTTCTCTTTCTTGCAGCATGCAGCCAACGAGGTATTTTGTTTATCTGTATTTTGTGTTTATTACGTCTTTTGTGTGTGCTTTCGTTTTGTCAGACTAATGTGATTATTTTGCATTATGTTGTTTTTACTGTTTAGTTTTCATGTGGGTTTAAAATGAAGAAAAGCCTTCAAATAAACCAGTAGTAAGAAAACCACTTGTGTCAAGTATGCTTGGAAGGAGAAACAATTATTGTAATTTAAAAGTATAAAAAGTCCATGCTTTTAAATGTAGGAAAACACCTATGGTTGTATATTTGTGTCTTCATTTCCTGTAAAGGACAGACACTTGGGCCTGGTTTCACAGACAGGGCTTAGATTAATTCAGGATTAGGCCTTAGTTCAATTAGGACATTTAAGTGGCTTCTCGGTGGCGCCGGCAGGGCGGGTCAGGCAGCGAGGGCTCTGGGTCGGCCTCCTGGCTTTCCACAGGAGAGGAAGCCCTTTTCTTCCTCCTCCGTTTCCTCTGAGAACTGGGATTCCCATTGACCACAGATGAGACGGGTGCATAGTAAGTCGACTGGGAGCTCGTTTGGGGTTTCTGTTCCTGATCACCAAGCTGGCAAATGTGATCAATGAACTCCCAAAAACTAAGGCTCCCCAGCTTCTCAAACTCCCAATACACTAAAGGTCGATCGAGGTTGAATGCCTCCTTTAGATCAGCCTCAGTATAGGTAAAATCGTCCATCTTGATTAAAAATGTACATGCCAACTCTATCACATTGGTCTATCGCATTAACTCTATCGCATCATCTGATCAAGGATGGAGAGTCTAGGCAGGGGAGATGAAAGCAGTAAAGTTCCCATCCTGCAAGCCAATTCCAGCACATTCAAAAAAAAGCAAAAAACAAATCACAAATCTTCTCCCCGCTGAGTCCTTAATTGGTGGTCTCGTTCTGTCACGATTGGATTGAGGAAGGATTCAAATGCAGGGGAATGATTTGAGCAGCAAGATAGATAGATAGAAATTTATTGTCCCTTAACGGGAAATTTGTTTTCACAGACGTGTCGTCACAGCAGAGCATGAGCCGTTTTTTCTCCAGGAAAACAAGAAATACAAGAATGCAGTTTAGCAAGCCTTACATAGCAAAACACAAACAAACATACAGTCATGACATATACAGTACATGTGGGCACATGATGGGATTTTTTGTATGGATTGGGAAGAGGAGAAAGATGAGGGCAGGACAGGCAGACGGTTGGATGGGGGCGGGGTAGGGGCGGGTTTGTATTGTGCGAAGAGTCTCAGATTGTGTTGAGTGTGAGAATGTTTTTGAGATCAGTTTCTATGTTTTTGTCCTTGAGGGAGATAAGAGTGCACAGGAGATAGCAGACAGTCTGGCAGGCTGGGTTCCCAAAATAAACTGACCGAGAGATAGGGAGTTAGGGACATAGGACAGGAAAATTAAATTTTTAATCCATTTTGATGATCTTCGGTAATTTGTCCGGATCATAATCAATCAATCAGTTCTGGTCCTGAGCACTCACTCTCTCGCGTCCGGTCGATGCAGTTCCCTAGAAATTCCATCTAGCCTCACGGTCAGACCGGTAACAGTTCAGTCATATATAAATCTTCCGCATCTTCTACGGACAGAGCTTCCAGGCACAGGACTTGCCAGTTGTTCCATGAGTCCATCACGTACCCCGAAGCAAACGTCCCGTCTGGGCATGGGGGTTCTCCCGGGCTCACCCTCCTTTGTGAGAAAATCTTGTCGATCGCGCTGATTGACCAGTTAATCAATTCCATTTCAGTATTTTTCAGGAGTCCAGCAAGCAGCAGGTCAGAAAGAAAGACAAAACAAGAATACCATAGCGCTAGAGCAGGGCAGGGGGAGAGACAGAAACACGTCTACACTGTGTGAGAGTCAGAGAGAGAAATAACATAATAAATAATAATAATAATAATAAATGATTTAATAACAAAAGAACATAATAAAAAAGAAATGCCCACGAGGGGGAAAACATAACAAACCAGATAATAAACACAAGACTATAAACAAACTAGGAGGCACGGTAGGAACCACAGATCTGGAATATGGACCAACGCACACCCAGGAAAACACTTGGGTTGACAACGAGACCACACCAGTAGGGATGGGTAGCTCGACACCCTGTGTCGACACACGTCTCGAGTTTTCGACACACTAGTGCTTCGAATCAGTGTTTCGGAGCATTGCTTTGAAATGGGGCTGTCACGTGACCTGTGTGAACGAAGCTTCATTACACCCCTAACACGTCACGACAGACTCACAGAGCACAAAGATTGAGCCGTCCCATAGTGCACGGATGTTTGAGTACACAAATTAATACATAGAAAATTAAATAATGTGTATAAAGGATACAAAAAACATGTCAGATGAATTGCACCAGCAAAACTGTTGATTTCACATTGAAATTATGTTCCTGCTGCATGAAAATTAGAAAAAATGATATTACTCTCATTCTACTTGTGCATGCATTATATTAAATATAATCATTTAATTATTTTTTTCACCTGATGGGTGGGTGTTTGCACGCTTTGGTTGTTTGCTGTGTAGAAAATATTGAGCGATAAGCGAATATGCTCAAGGAAGCGCGTATTAATGAATGCACGCGAGGGGGGAGTCAGATTTCGGCACAACACCTGCATGTTTGATCGTGAAATTGCCCAGCTTTTCAATTCAGACACAGAAAATTATGACTTTGATGGATTTGAATAGATTGATTAAAACATAACTTGTTTTGTTAAACAGTGTATTGTTAAACGGTAAAGTTCAACCAAACTCTCTGTTTTGGTTCCGTTACCTTTTTTTTTGGAGACCATATGTTTTAGCATGCGCCTTATAATATATAATTATAATTATAATTTTTGAGTACAGAAATAGAACCATAATTGAAACATTATTATAATCCGCATTATAATCCTTTTGCCTTATGGTGCGGAAAATAGTACGGTAAATGCATATCTAATTGTGTATTATTATTAGTATTTATTTTTTAACCAATATGCATGTTTTTGTTGTTTTGTAAGGAATACACACACACAAAAAAGTTGCACAATACAATTAAACTTATTAATATACAAATAAACCTTCCCAATGAACAAAACTTCTGAATGACACAGTTGGTGTTGGAATTTTTATTGAGCACCAGATGGCAGAGTAGAGCACTGTGTCAAAAGCTTCGAAGCACCGACACAGTTTCATGTAAAAGCTTCACTGCTTCAGAAGCTTCGTTTGGCACATCACTACACACCAGACTGCAAACACAAGGGCTATATATAGGGAACATGAGGGAAGGTAGTGATGAGATACAGCTGGGAATGATTAAGGGAAACAAGGAGGCGGGGCAGACACTAATGAGACACAAACACATGGGAGAGAGAGCAGTGCCACGGTTCTGTCCACTAGAACACTAATAACACTGGAAACAGAGACAGAACCGTGACAGTATTCAATCTGGTAAAATCTCAGACGATGTGTCATAGTACATGCCATGCATTGTTTTGAAAATGTGAACAGTATCAATTAATACTTTTAGTTTCATTACCTTTTCGAGAAATAATCCATTAAGCATACTGTGATTTGAGAAACATGCACTTATTTTTTTCAGTTGTATTATTTTAAGATTTTTCTAGGCCACACCCACTAAAACAGATTTTCATGGGAAATAAATATTAGCTACACAACACCAACTTCTTGAGTTAGTATTAAAAGCATGAGGGACTGAAACTATTGCTGACAGCCTTACTCAGCTTTTCACTGATTGGCTGCTGCTCAAGGAAATAGTTTGGATGCTAAGTTTGTCTGACAAGTCTTATTCCTGAGAACACGCGGGATGAGAACAAGATGATCAGGTTATTTGTTGTTTTGTCGGTGCTTTCAGTTCCAACAACTGTTTTAACAGGTAGGGTAAAAAAGCAATATAAACTTTCATTCATATGCATGGACATTATGCATCGATTTAGATCTCATCACTGTTAGCCATTATTTTGTTTTCATTGAGGATATTAGACTGATTACCAGTTGTTTGTTTTTTACATTATTTAAACTATTTAATTGACAGTAAAATAATTTTTCTCAGGTTCTCATTCTTTATGGATCCTTACAACATACTTGAAAGGAAACACTCAATTTCCTGAATTTAGTATCACATTAATGTTGGATGACATGACAATAGGGTACTATGATTCAGAGACGAGGACTTACTTTCCAAGAGGAAATACTACAAATGAAGATGATCTGTATGATCTGGGGGATAATACTGCCATAGGAGAAAATATGTATGAATATCTTGTGGATGCATCAAGTCGTGCAAATCATACAGATAGTAAGCCAATTTAATTACATTAATAGTTTTTTTTTTTGAAAGACTGGATAAACAATCTTTATCAATCTATTTAATCTATCTTAACAATCTATTATCAATCTTTTTTTGATAAACAATCTTCTTTCTATTTCTATCCTTACAGGTCTTGTAGTTTACCAGGTATTAGCTCTTTGTGAGCTCTTGAACAATGACAAACCAGGACATCTTATCATCATGAATGCATACAGTGGCTCTACAACAGATGAAATGCGATATTTTGATGGCAAGTTCACATATAAGGGTCCTTTAAAATATTCAGAGCATGACACTAACCCATTACTGCAGGTGTATATGTGGTATCATGAGGTTTTTTCCTATCCGAACTGTCTAAACACTCTCAGGTCTTACCTTAAAAAAAGAGGAGCTCAAGTAAAGAGGAAAAGTAAGTCTTCAACATGCTTATTTTATTCAATATAGAAATCAACTATTTCCTTTGTGCAAACGTCTATGTCTTTGGTATTATAAAATAATGTGTTAAACAGTGAAACCGCGAGTCAGACTGATTCAGAAGGAAAACTCAGATTCTGGAGGGTTTCATGTGAGTTGTTTGGCAACAGGATTTTACCCTCGTCACATCAACCTGACCCTGTTCAGAGATGGGCAGCCTGTCTCTGATCATGAGATCACTGGAGGAGATCTGCTGCCCAATGGTGACGGGACGAACCAGATGAGGAAGAGTCTGGAGATCAGAGCAGACAAACAAATACACCTGCTCTGCCACTCACCTCAGTCTGGACAACAAACTGGACGTTCAATTAGGTAATGACATTAGCTTAATTATTCTCTGGCTGTGTCTGAAACCATTTCACCAGACAAAATTGTATATAAAATATAAGCTACGTAGTATCAACTTATTAAGACATTTTTATTTAAAAAGCAATATCAAACTGATAAAAGAATGTGTTTTTAAATGTTCACACTTCAGAGAATACAGTGGGAACATTAGGGCAGGTGATTTCCTCAGTCCTTGTGGTTTTAATATTGGGCTTGTGTTATTGACTGTGATTGGCGTTACTATATGGAGGAGAAAGCATCATTCAGGTAATACAAGACATGTCCTACACCTAGACAATCCGTTAGATTAACACAACATCTAGAAATATTAATTAAGTCTTAAAACTGTGCTGTAAATATGTTTTTATAACGGTAGCTTCTTCATTTCTTTTGTTATTTGCAGCTTCCTATACATGCGACTACTCCTCTGCTTCGTGTGAGTATTTTCTGTGTAGTTTGTGTATATTTGTGTAATTCTGTAAACATTTAGCGTCTTCACATCCAGTATTATTTCTTGTGTTACAGCGTAATATGATTAATTAATTTGTTTTCAAAACTTCATTTTCAGCATCCGAGAACAATGTGGATAAAATGCAATTAAGTTAATGGGTAGCGTAAGTGGACAATAATAGAAAGTAAATGAAATGATAGAATTGTAGTCGTAATTGCATCAGCACATGTATGTTCCTTTCATTATCATTCTGCAGTTTTTCAGTTTGTTGTTTGTGTGTTCTTGTTGTACAGTCAACTAATCTGTGCTTCTTTCATTACATGGATTGTCATTAACAAGGTCAGATGAGTCAGATTTAGTCATGGCGAAATGTATAATGTTATTACTAGTGAGAATGGAATATCTTGATGTACAATTTTGCAGTGAAATTTAACATGTTTGTTTGCATCAAACAAAAATATAGACATTTTCAATAAAGAGAAACTTCCATATTAAAATATGTTTTATAGAGGTTTAATCAATGACACACCAGGTAGAAAGTTAAGCTCACTTCAAATATTCTCACGTTCAAAGAAGACATAATGATAAATGATGATCAACTGAAACGACAACATCTTGTTGTGACCTGTGTGTTTAAAGTTCATTTGACAACAATCTGACAGAACACAGAGGTTCACTGATCATTTTCCAGGAAATAAATCTTACTTTGTTACCTGACTGATATCGATGTTGCTTTAGTGAACAACATTTTTACAATGTTTGTGTTTTCATTAGTCTGAGAACAAGATTTACGGTTTTATGCTGGCATTGTTTGACTGGCAGAGGTGTGGATAGTTTTACTGGTTACTTGCTACTGGTTCACATCAGATTAATGTTTTTTCACATTCAGGAATTCCATTGTATTTGCAGTTGGGACTTTTAGTCTGAATGTCAGAAACATTCCTTGACTTGCCTTGTACATATGTAACCCATATACAAAATCCCTGTTACAGTGTATAAATATATTTGTATGAGTTCATTGTTCTTAATTGTTTTTTTAATCACCTTTGTCTGAAATGTTTGATGTCAGGAAATCTGCCTGGCAACTAGGGTGTATTATGATATTTATTTTGTAATTGGTGGGAAAATTAAGCCCCTCCCACTTTTGGGCGCGCGCGCGGTAGAAATATCGGAGAGAGTGATGAGATGCGCTGCTGTGTAGATGCAGAGAAAAACATTGATTTGACAACTCTGTAAACACGATTGTTTAAGAGAGATTCGTGAGCTGAAACAATTACTTTAACGGTTTATGAAGATTTGAATCATTTTAGAAGATTTCATTTGAATCATCTCGGCCAGTTTTTTTTTTTGTATGTTATTGATATACGGAAGGGAAAATTCCTGGATTTAAAGAGATCGTCTTCTGCAGAGTCTTCTGATGTTATCACTGTGCGGTAGGCCTTCAGTGGACTGTTGAGTACACCCGTTTTGATACACAAATCTTTTTCTTTTCTTCTTTTCGTGCCTACTCCTGAACTCCGGATTGGGATTCATAGAGAACCATTTTGTTATTTTGAGTAAAGGGAACTTTTCTGAAGGACTGGTTAAAGACTGGACTGAGAAACTGAAAAAAAAGACTGAAACACATACACTGATCGTGCACCACACTAATTGTATTTTCTTTTTGTGTGTGTATTAATTGTGTTGAAGGAAACGTTTTGTTGTTGTTATCAAAGCAGTTCAATACAGTTCATAAAAAACTATAACTGATATGTGTGTGTTCAGTAATTTCAATTGGGCCATAAATGGAGTGTCTGAACCTAATGTGTACTTACCCTTAAGAGAAGGGTTACACATACATATATAAACAGATACAATAGAACGACTGACAGCAAAGCAGGTCAACACTTTACAGTGCAGAGATATCACACACTTTTTCCACTGTTACCACCGTGTGCTATTCACATACTTTAAGTTATCAAGAGCTTAATAGCTTTAATTCTATGCATTACTTGCTGTTTCTTTGTAGTTATTTGTGAAATAAAGTACAAAGTTTTTTCCAGTGCAGTAGCCTATGAATTCATGGGATCTTGTTGCAGTGAATTTGCAACAGCTCCAAGGGTTATTATTTCATTTGAAGTATTAAAAAAAAAATTGTGCTCAAATAACTGTATGAAGAAAAAACAAAGGAAATTCAAAAATGTTAAATATTTTAAAGCATTTAACTGAAAAAGGCAATAAATAAATTCTATATGTAGAAAAATATTTCAATAGAAAAATATGTTTTGATAAATAATTAATGCAACAAACAAAGTCTTTATATTAAGTTTTCATACAGTGACCATCTGATTTTGGCATCAGGCGACCTCATATCCTCTGTGCTATTTTATGGGGTGATTATATGGGAGCACATTCCCGTCACAAAACCAATGCACAGCATCTTCAGCAGCAGAGATGTCGGGAAAACACCTGAATCACTTATGAGACTTTTTGCTATGAGGAGCTACTCGAGGAAGTGGGAAGATCGCCCACTCCGAGGAGGGTCCTAGAGCATTCACTCCAGGCGTACCCCAGAAAACCGGGCCCTCGAGTATCTGCCACTCAAGCACCAGAGGTCAGCCTCAAGAGACTGGTTCCCTCATTATAATTTCTGGTCGAGTCTCATGCCTACCATAAGTTTTTCATTGGTTCCTGCGCACTAAAAAATAAATAAAAATATTATTTCCTTTAGCAGGGTTCTACCCACCGTGGTGAAACCTGAGCAGGCTCTTGTCACGCAACAGGAAGTAGACACTCTGTTGTGGCAAGGGGCCATAGAATATGTACCCTCCTCGGACAGAAAGTCAAGCTTACAGTCGTTACATCATCGTTCCCAAGAGAGAAGGAGGATTGAGGTCCATCCTAAATTTGCGCCTTCTAAATCACTCGTCATCAATGTTGACTTTGAACCAGATCGTGACAGATCAGGTCCGAGGACTAGTCTGTCACCATCGACCTGAAGGACGCATATTTTCATCCCATCCTTCCACAACACAGAAAGTACGTCAGGTTCACCTTTGGGGAGAAGGCTTGCCAATATCAAGTGCTTCCATTCGGCCTAGCTCTTTCACCTCGCACGTTCATCATATGCATGGTAACACTGCTGCGCCTCCAACACAACACTCCAACACATTCGAGTTCGCAATTATATTGACGACTGGTATCGTCACAGCTAGCAGTTCAACATCGAAATGTTGTTCTCACGCACATTAAAGTGTTGGGGTTGAGGCTAAATGGAAAGAAGAGTGTGCTCTCTCCTGTCCTGAGGACCACCTTCCTCTGCGATTTTGGGTTTCGGTTATAATGTCTGCACGGCTTTCCCCCATGCGCATCAATGCTGTTTTGTTAGCCATCAAAATAATTTAACATGGCCAGCCAATCACTGTAAAGTACTTCCAGCGAGTGCTGGGTTTCTGGCAGCAGCTTCCTGTGTTATCACGCTCGGGCTGTTACACTTGAGGTCGCTACAGTGGGGGCTCAGAACCAGAGGGTTTTCCCCGAGGGACAATCCTTTCCACACTATAAAGGTCACATGGCGAGGCCTACATGCCTTGGATATGTGGAAGAAACACTGGTTTCTGTCTCTACTACCTGTATGGGGAGCTCCTTGTTGACGCGTAATGCTATTGACAGATGCGTCCCTTACAGGTAGGGGAGCGATCCTGAGGGACCGCTCCGCCCAAGGTCTGTGGTATGGGCACCAATTATCCTAGCACATAAACCTTCTAGGAATGATGGCTGTTCAGCGCTCGCTTCAGGCGTTCCTCCCAGACCTCAGGGGCCACCATGTTGTTGTCCAACACCAACCGACACCCTGATGTGGTGGAGCAGATTTGGTTGAAATATTTCCGGGCACAAGTAGACATGTTCGCATCCGTTGAAATGACCCATTGTCCTCTATGGTTTTCTTTTACTCATCCAGCCACACTCAGGCTGGATGCCATGGTCCAAATGTGGCCGAGGCTATGTCTGTACGCTTTTACCTTGATAGCTCTGCTTCCGAGTGTTCTGGAGAGAGTTCGCCGGGACAAAGGCCAATCTCACACTTATTCCAGTCAGTGGGGACCTTCTGTCCCAGGCAGCGGGCTTGATGCGTTACCCTGCCCAGAACTATGAAAACTTTGGGCTTCACATCTGAGGGGGCCCAGCTCCTAGATTCTGGTCTCTCAACCGAGGTTGTTGAGACCATCCTCCTGGCGTAATTTCTTGGCGTAGCGAGAAGCAGGTGAACCCAGTTACCTGTCTGATTGGCAAAGTGCTAGAGTTCCTGCAGGATAGATTCGCTGCAGGGCTGTCCCCTTCCACCCTGAAGGTTTGGGCTGTCATAGCCACGTACGTCTGGGTGGCATATCTATTGGCAGGGACCCCCTCGTCACACACTTCCTCCGTGGTACAATAAGGCTGAGGCCTGCAGTACAGACCAAGGTTCCCACCTGGCACTTATCTCTGGTCCTACAGGGTCTGTCCAAGGCACTCTCCGAACCCTTGGAGGATGTTCCAGGCTTGGTCTATTGTGCTGCAGGCCTTCTGCCCTCAACTCCTTTGGTGACCAGGACCAGGAATTTAAAAACAAGGTCTTTCCAATGCAAGCACTGGACATTTACGCCCACAGGTCCTCCCTGAAAACACATTCTTGAGGTTTTATCAGCTTGACCTCAACTCCGCTCCAGGAACACGGGTCCTCTCCTAGTGAGCTACAAGACACTCGTTGGCCTTTGTCACTGAGGTGGCGTTGGTATATCGTTCCCCAAAGCATTCAACACAGCTAGATATGGCCCTGGTGTACCTGTTTAGAATATAAATATGAAATACTAATATAAATTAAATAACAACATTGACCGGGTACAGCAGCAATCTGGGTTTTCAATCCTTAAAGACATTACCACAGACATTTGAGCAGCTCCTAGGTTTAATTGGTATTATAATGCTTTTTTTCTGTTTCTCACGGGTTCACATTCTTGCTTTTAACATATATTAAAGGAGAAACTGCATTTCCTGAATTTAGTATGACATTTATGTTGGATGATATAGTAGTAGGACATTACAATTCAAATAACTACATAGCAAGAGGAAATACTACAAATGAAGATGATGTTGTTGATCCAGTTCACATCAGAGCTATAACTGGACATTTGCAAAATCATCTTATGGACAGGTCAGCATAAAACCGGTCAACTGTACAGAAAGTAAGTTCAGTTTGTTAAGACATAATTAGCTTTGACAAATATTGCATGATTAAATTACCTTACTGCTTGCAGTTTGGCTTGTTTTAGCTTTTTTGATGCATGAAAATCATGATAAATATTTAAATAAAAGTGATAGAACAAAATGTAGATTCTACTAATGAACAGAATGTTAAAAATGTTTATTTTAGGAACACTAATATTTCTAATTGGCTTAAATGGATGTTGTAACCATCTTGACAGATCAATTCTTCCTTTTATATTTGTAAAGTCCACTAGTTTATCAGTTGATGGGTGGTTGTGAGCTGTGGGACAGTGGTAAACATGGACAAATGGTCACAAGTGTTACTTTTGGAGTGTTTTCCAGTGTTTTTTTTAATGGAAAATTCACAGTTCAATACACTCTAAATTACACAGCACAAGAAGTGAAACAGTTCCTAGATCTGACCATGAATATTTGTATCACCCAGCCTGCATACAAAAGAATTACCTTAAAATGAGAGGAACACAAGTAAACAGGAAAGGTATAGTTGCTTATGTTATTTTATTCAATTAACAGATAAACTATTTCTCAAGGGCACAATCCAGTGTAAAATATGATGATATTACTTACAACAATAATTTTTAGATGGAGCTATATTCTCTTATTTGTCTTTATTCTGCAGTGAAACCCAGAGTCAGGCTTCTTCAGAAAGAACTGTCTTCAGGGTTTCGTATGACTTGTTTGGCAACAGGATTTTACCCTCGTCACATCAACCTGACCCTGTTCAGAGATGGGCAGCCTGTCTCTGATCATGAGATCACTGGAGGAGATCTGCTGCCCAATGGTGACGGGACGAACCAGATGAGGAAGAGTCTGGAGATCAGAGCAGACAAACACAAATACATCTGCTCTGCCACTCACCTCAGTCTGGACAACAAACTGGACGTCACTTTAGGTAATTAACTCTAACAAAAAGCATCATTTAACAATCAAAACAAAAAGAATGAAAGTTAATCTCTCAGTCTGTGGTTCATGTTTCAGAGTTTGATCACCAGGAAACATTTAAATCAGTGATTCCTTCAGTTCTGACGGTTTTATTTCTGATGTTGGTGTTTGGATCTGCAGCTGCTGTAACTGCATGGAAAAGACGATGTGCAGGTAAAACAAGAATTTATTACTTTATAGGCTTTGTACCGGAAAGTCAATTAACCATTCGTTTTTGGGGTGGGGGACGGTTTAGATATTCTATTTTATTTCCTTTTCACCATCTGAAGAAAGTGTGATCAACACTAATGAGTAGATAAACGTCTTCAAACAGCAGACTAAATATACTGAGGCAAAGTGCCATAAGAGTTTCTCCCAAAAAATCCTGTCTTTTTCCACTAATTTAGCATGTTAACACGCGAGTGCACAATCCTCACTATAATGTGCAATAAGCCTGTAATGTCAGTATTATAATAATACGGTCATTGTCAATCTTTTGATTTGTTGACCTAAAGTGCAAAGTTGTGGAAAAGTATATAATATAATTAGTAGTAATGTACATAATAACTACAAATCATTCGTACATTCACCACCAGTTTTATGAATTACATTTTATTGTGTATTTATGCTGTAGCTAATATTCTGTGCATTTTATTCTTTAGTGTCATACACTTTATTATTGTAATATGAAAGTATAAAAAGTCCATGCTTTTAAATACAGTAATACCTCGGTTTACGAGCGACTTGGTATACGAGCAAATCATTGTACGAGCATTGTATCGGTGTAGGAGAACATTTTTCCCTCACCCATGTGCAGTTTTGCGTCGAAAAGATCCCTTTATCAGCCCTTAACTCGTTCATTCTCTCAGTGTCTCTCAGTATGGGTGCATCATTCACCACAGTGATACTTTTATAAGTTGTTGTGAATATGATTACATGTGAATATGATGAAACTTTATTAATGGAGCATGTTACCAACACCACACGTTGCATACTAATGAGACTCACGTGTGTTCACAGTCCAACGCACCCAATGACGTTCTTAAAGGGCTATACACTTTTTTAGAACAGCATACTATAACAGTTATAACTCTGTACAGATCATATACATAAGTGATTTACAGCGTTTTACCTCGTGTTGTTGCATTAATTGTGATCGCTATTCTTCACGTTGTAATATCGTTACAAATGTTGAAGGAACTACTTAATCTGATGTGTTCAATAAGTTTTAAGTTAACAGTCTTGTCACTTTAAGAGGGCGGTGTTTCAGTCGGCGCTGGAGAGAGTTGACTTCTGAGGGATTTGAGAGAGAGCTCGTAAGCAGAGATAGTTTTGATTCTTCTGTTATGTACGGCGTGGGTTGAAGCCAGAACCGCAATCCGATAGTTCTCAATAAAATCTCTGAATGAGAAGGAACCTGTCTGGTTATTAAAAGAAGCAACGCTACAATGTAGTGAAATATATAAGCAGTAACCCCACCACCCCCCTCCCCTCTCCTCTCGTCTCGATCATGCCAGCAGTGAAGAGGTAAAGTGCGTGTTACAGTAAATAGTTAATAATGACAGTTAAACTCTAAAAATACTTAATTAGTATTTATATGAGATCTTAATGGTTATAATTTTAAATATAATTAATAGGTTAAAACCCAAAAAAATATTTAAAATGCGCATTTATGGTCGTGTGGAACGAATCAAGTGATTTTTAGTGCGTTCTTATGGGGGAATTTGTTTTGGTGTACGAGCATTTTGGTTTACGAACTCGCTCTTGGAACAAATTAAACTCGTAAACCGAGGTATTACTGTATAGTGAAACGTTTTTAAAGGAAAACACCAATGGTTGTATATTTGTGTCTTCATTTCCTGTTAAAGGGAACAGACACTTTGGCCTGGTTTCACAGACAGGGCTTAGATCAAGTCAGTATTTGGCATCAGTTCAATTAGGACATTTAAGTGGCTTTTATAAACGTGCCTTAGAAAAAAAAAACATTACTAGTGTGTATCTTGATACAAAACAATGGCACTGACGTACTTTTATTTTAAGATATGTCTGTACAAAGTGAAATTGAAATTGGGAAAGTTGTGTTCAGTTAAATTTCATCCTCAATTTTATCCTTTTAGTCTAAGACTAACTTAAACCTTGTCTTAAACATATATATATTAGTTTTTAATATTGAGATTAATTTATTATATTGTAAAAATGATTTGTATATTAAATCAACATAAAGTGTTACTTTAGTATTTGTATCGGCCTTGTTCATTTCCGGATGTTATTTTTCATCTCATCTTTTTCTGCCAGTCTTTCTGCATTATTACATTTTTAAATATAAGATGTTATGCTGATGAGAGTCATACTATCTTTTTCACTATTTTTGCTAGTTTATTACATAAATCTGCACACATCAAATGAGTCTGACAGCAAGTAATCTCTGTGCATTTTAATATTCATTTGCATAGATTGAGAGCGAAATGACAGCAGGTTTAACATTCAGTATCTTGCAGTATCTGAAGATGCAAAATACATTTAATGAGAAAGGAGAGTTGTAAAGCAATAGCAGGATTATCTTGTGTACTGGCGTTTCTGCTGCTCCATTACAGATGCTTCTTAATCCATTCCTCGTCTGGTTTCACACAGAATTCAGTTTTAGGTGTCGTAACCCTGAAGGGAAAAAAGTTCACATTAACATTTTTGTTGTTGTTGTTTATACGCAAAATAATTTTTATCATTTGTCTACAATTTAAAATGAGCATAGGACAATTTTTCAAAATCCTGTATTTTAGAATTAAATAATATACTTACACAACGCCCTCACTAGGACAATGTGAATCTGTCCTCAAAACACTCACAATTTTATTGACTGGAATTTGGAAGTCAATAAAATTGAAGCAGCACTTCTCCGGAACTGCAGCATGAGCTGTTGGTTAGATAAAATGTATATCTTTATGCGTACACACACACACACACACACACACATATATATATATATATATTTGTGTTTTAGGAGAGAATTTGAAAATATTTAAAACTGTTCAAATACATTAAATATTAATGTATTGATTTACGCCCTGCAACATAAATGTTCTTAATGTTAATTTGCAGAATCTTCAGATCATTAGTTACTGGGTTTCTTTCATGCGCCATATGTAATTTTATGTTTCCTTTGAAACAAAGGCTGTAAAATAATTTTGTTTCTGATTTGATCCATTTTTAAGATTGAATATCTCTTTACATGTATGTGCGATTTAATTATTATGGTCTATATGATAATGTAGTCAAGAGTAAAAGCTTCAAGAGAACTTACGCTGAGCCTCAGAAGTCCAACCCATCAGCAGGACCAGCCCGAACACCAGACACACAGAAGATGCCCTCATTGTTTCTGATCTGAAGTTGATCTGGAAGCTTGAGAATTGCTGTAGCTGTCTGAGACAATCCGTGCCTGCTTCACGTTTTTGAATGTTTTCGAGCGTGATGCAAAGATAGAAACTCAGATCTGTGGTTAGATAAGCACTTCTACTGCAGCCCCCAACCTCTTTTTCAAAGCCTACGTGGATAATCACATTTGCCCTATTGACTTTTTGCAAAAAGAGATTTCGAGATGATAAAATGCTGGTGTTGCACGTTACAGCAATGATACATATCTTCATACAGTACAGTTTTTTGCTGATGCATGTTTCAAGAAAGAGTCATACTTATTTTGTATTTTATTTGTTTAACATGTAAAATAATTTCTGCATCACTCTTGCAGACACATAAAGACTATAATTCATGCGGTAAATTCATGACTTGACTTTTTCCACCCGTCAGTATTTGTAAAGGAAAAAAAAGTACATGGCCACTGCATTCATTATCATCAGTATGCAAATTTCAATTACATGGAAACGTGTTGTGGCCTACTTTGTGATAACTTTCATGTATAATCAATAACAAAAAGAACATTTAATAGATCAAAAGTTAATTCTAAAAAAGTGATATGATCAGTAAGTCATGGCAACTGATGTTTTCATGTTACTTTAACTCATCAAAATCATTTAAGCAATTTCAACCTTTTTTCAACTCAATTTTTAAATAAAAAAAATAAGGTAGAACTGAACTTATGCTTTAAAGTTGACTTGGATGGTTTGTTTTGTAGAGTGCACATATGACATTAATGATTCATGGCATTATGGAGTTTCTGGGCAAATATGAATATGCATACTCATGTATAACTATAATTATTCATTATATAAATATGATATGTATTATTAAACAAATTATGATGATTTTTTAAATATTATTATTATTATTATTATGCTGCTGCTAATATGATTAAACAAACAACTAATATGATTAAATAAAATAAAAATCTAATATCTATTCTTCTATATATTATTAATATTTAACTTAGATGATTATCAGATTGCCTATATTTTATGAATACGTTTTTATCAAGTTTGTTTTATCAAGATCCCACACAAGTTTCTTCTCATGTGTTTTGTAGTGCTTTATTTAGTGTCGTTATTTATGGGGAGGAAAGAAATCAAAACCAAAAAAGAAAAACCCTTGTCTTTATCAAACTGTGACATCTACTTTCTGTCTGACATTGGTCTGGGGAGTTTTTTTCCACTAAGGTGTTTTCAGTGTTTAAGCATTTCATTCGGTTTATATTAATTTTCAACTTTCTTTTAAGAAAATCTTGATCTGTTTATAATAGTGGTTGCTCTCTCATGCCAAGTCATGTTAAAGTGTGAGATGAAGTTGATGCATCTCAGCAAGCATCTCTGCACACAGCCTGATAATGATCTACTTCAGCACTTTCAGCCTGTGGTTTGTTTTACGATATGTACCCTCATTTTCACGTTCGGCAAATGACACAAATATTGTACTAGGATGTGTAAAAATGTATATCTGAATCAGTCACACAATCACAAACTTTGCATGTCTGTTTGTTTTCAGCATTATTCATGATTATCCTGACACGTAAAAAAATAATAATCTGGAAATTGTTTATAATTAGTTAGAATATCACATAAACCTGCTAAAATTGTATTTATAATTTATCCATGACTGATTTGGCTGTAAATCAAAATCCCAGAGGAACTGCCAACAGTCTGTGACATGAGTAACGTTGAGATGCTTTATAAGTGTAAAGCGTGACTCAGTTTTTCTTTGAAGAATCAGAATCAGAAAGAACGTTGTCAAGTTTGCTTACACATACCCTGAATTTGTCTTGGTGAAAGAAGAAGCTTTCAGTGCAGAATAACAACGACAAGACAGGTAATAAAAATAAATTAAGTGAATAAAAATACATAATATACAGATTAGACAATAGACAATATATGTCTGCAAGAGCTTAGTAATCAATGTACTGTTGTATACAATGTGATCAAACTCTTGCAGGCATGTGTTTAGAGACTTGAATCTCTCTCTATATCATTCCTCCGGGTTTCTGAGTTTCATTTACTCTCTTAAAATTACTACATACAATTACAGTGTAAAGGTTTAATCTTGGTCTAGTTTTCCAGACCAAGTTTAAAGTTTACAAGTTTCACCCAACATCAATGTGAAAGACTGGTGGAAAGCATGCCAAGACACATGAAAGCTGTGATTCAAAATCAGGGTTATCACACCAAAAATTGATTTCTGAACACTTCCTAAGTTAAAAAAAGTACACATGAACTTATTTTCTTTCCGTTATTCGAGGTCTGACAACACTGAATCTTTTTTGTTATTTTGACCAGTTATTGCTTTTGGCAAATAAATGCTCAAAATTACAATATTTTTTGGGGGGTGGGGAATTTCCCAAAAATTTGGTAAAAATGTTGTCAGTAGTTTATAGAATAAAACCCAAACACATACGTAGAAATTGAATAAAACCAGAGAAATTGATAATTTTGTGGTGGTTTCTTAAGTTTTTTTCCAGAGCTGTGTGTGTGTGTATATATATATATATATATATATGTACAGTGGAATACGGTTATGTTGATGGCCTCGGGGTTGCAAAAAAGCGTCGAGATAACCGTTTATCGAGATAACCAACAGCCAACATGGCGATTTAGTTGATGAAGCGATCGGCATACTATAAAAATGTACATACACTGTATATGTTTGCTAACAACAAAAGGCATATGTGCACCAACTAACAGCAGAGATTCACCAGTATACAATAAAAAACACCTTTGATTCTCGATACAAACCTTTAATTATATTCTCCAACATTGCAAGCACAATTTCGCTCACAGTGTAAACAGTCATAACATATTCGTGAGGTCATCACGCTGTACTAGATTGCATACTTTCTTGCGTTCTACCTGTCTAATGTGCTTTCTCAACAAATTCAGCTTCGTCCCGTCTTTTAACAACCTTCGGTCTTCAATCCGCAGTGGCGCTGAGCAGAGTGCGTGTCAGAACAGAAACAGGGATGTGTTTGTGTGTGTGTGTGTGTGTGTGTGTTCATCTAAGTCTCATACTCATTGGCCAAAAAGTCGCTAGATGTCGCTAGGTGACATCATGCGTAAATTAGCTTATTTGTGAGGTCATCACGCTGTACTAGATTGCATACTTTCTTGCGTTCTGCCTACCTAATGTGGAATTCAGGGTTTGATTCCCACTCCTTCCTGTATTTTTGGGTGTACAGTTTTGACTGAGACATGATAAGCAAGCCAGCTAGTTAGCTTTTGTCACAGACAGGCGCACACACACAGTGGACGAGAGTACGTGACTGAGGCTGTGCGAGTCAAACAAATGCAGCAATTTATTTTAGTGCAGTGATTTAATTATTTTTTAGACAAAGACCATTTTACATCCCGTACTGCCATTGTGTAATCAGCCAGCGGTGGCTTCCTGCACATGCGCGATTCATTTGTAAGTGGAAGAGTGAACAACATCTGCTCTGCCTGCATCTGGGAGCGCCTGCTGCACGAGGACCCGGCCGTGTGCTTTGGGATGGGGATGCGGCAGCACTCGCTGCTCCTTGAGAAGAGTAAGAACGATATATGCTTTCACTTCAGAGTCTCCAAAAGTCTCCAATAACTCCAGATAAAGTCGTTAGATTTGTCGCTAGTCGCTTTTCTGAAAATTTGTGCTAGAGTGGTCTGAAAACTCGCTAAATATAGCGACAAAGGCGCTAAATTGGTAACACTGACCACGATCTACGTGCAACGCGAACTCAGCGCATGCACAGTGAACTCTAAGTAACGAGATAACCATGTGAAGTGGCGTATATATTTTTGCTCGAGATATTAGATTTCGGCAACGTAAAAGAATCAACATAACCCAGAAGAAAATGTTATATATATACAGTAACACCTCGGTTTACAAGTTTAATTCGTTCCAAGAGCGAGCTCGTAAAACAAAATGCTTGTACACCAAAACAATTTTCCCCATAAGAATGCACTAAAAATTCGTTCCACACGACCATAAATGCCCATTTTAAATATTTTTTTGTTTTACCCTATTAATTACAGTTAAAATTATAACCAATAAGATCTCAAATAAATACTAATTAATAATTGACAATTAAACTCTAAAATACTTGAAAATTTACTGTAATGAACTTCAGCTTTGAGCAGTGTGCGTGGAGGAAACGAGAGGAGAGAGGACGGAGGAGCGGGGAAAACATCTCGGGTTACGAATGTAACCCTGGTTCCCTGAGGGGAACGAGACGCTGCAAAAAAGCGCTAGGGGAAATAGCCTTGCGTCAGTCACGTGAAGATCTGTGCAACCAATGAGAGACAAACGCGTGTGAATGCGTCACCGCCGGCACGTGCCGGTGACGTCATGAGGAAGAGCATATAGCGCGTCCGAAACCCGGAAGCGCCAGCAAAGAATGTCTGAAGCGGGCACAGAGGCGCAAGGAGCTGAGACAAAGACGCAACGTCTCGTTCCCCTCAGGGAACCAGGGTTACATTTGTAACCCGAGACGTTCCCTTTCAGGGAACTCGAGCTGCGTCAAAGCGCTAGGGGAACGCTATACCAACGCCACCTCAGCGACGCCGGCATCCAGGTGTGTCCCAGCTCACTGAGAGAGCACCCTGGTTCCTGGGGCGGCATCGAGGTCCAATTGGTAAAACCTAATGAATATGTGCGGCGAAGACCAGCCAGCCGCAGCACAAACATCAGACAAGGAAACTCCGGAGAGGAGAGCCTTGGATGCCGCCATGCTCTGAGTGGAGTGGGCCCAGACCCTCAAAGGAGAAGCACGTCCGGCCGACTCGTAAGCTAGACAGATAGCCTTGACTATCCACCTGCTTAGGGTTTGCTTAGAAGCTGGAGCCCCCTCAGGAGCCCAAAAGCAAACGAACAGTCCGACTTACGCCAAGTGGCAGTCTTGAAAACGTAAGCGTCCAGTGCTCGCACTGGACAGACCTTGTTCTTGTGCTCCTGCTCATGATCGTCAAATGGGGGAGGGCAGAAGGCCTGCAGTGTGATAGACCTTGCCACATTGGTGGGAACCTTGGGGAAATAGCCTGGCCTCGGGTGGAGAAAGGCTTTTGCCATTCCGGGCGCGAACTCGAGGCATGAGGGAGCCACCGAGAGGGCCTGAAGATCCCCGACCCTCTTAAGCGAGGTGATGGCCAGCAAAGGAAGGGTCTTAAGAGAGAGGAGCTTGATAGGGAGCTCCTCTAAAGGTTCAAAGGGTGCCTGGGGCAGGCCTTGGAGGACCACAGACAAGTCCCAGGCAGGCACCCTGGTCTGTGCCGCAGGTCTCAGCCTTAGTGTGCCACGGAGGAAACGAGTGACTAGGGGGTCCCTGCCCAAAGATACCCCACCCAGAGGTACATGGCAAGCCGCTATGGCAGCCACATAAACCTTCAAGGTGGAGGGGGACAACCCTGCCGCAAATCTTTCTTGCAGGAACTCCAGCACTTTGCCAACTTGACAGGTTACTGGGTTCACCTGCCTTTCACTACACCAGGAAGTTTCCACTTCAAGGCGTAGAGTTTCCTCGTGGAGGGAGCTCTGGACTGAAGGAAGGTCTCCACAACCTCGGCTGAGAGTCCGGATTCTATGAGCTGGACCCCTTCAGGGGCCAGACCCACAGCTTCATTAACTCTGGTCGCGGGTAAAGAATGCAACCCTCCGCCTGGGACAGAAGGTCCCTCCTGACCAAAATCTCCCAAGGGACTCCGTTGAGGAGGGCCACGAGGTCCGTGAACCATATTCTGGAAGGCCAGTGGAGGGCCACTAGTGTGAGATGGACCTTGTCCCGGCGAATCTTGGCCAGAACTCCCGGGAGCAGAGCGATCGGGGGAAAGGCATACAGGCGTAACCTCGGCCACGCATGTACCATGGCATCCCGCCCCATAGGCGCTGGATGTGCTAGCGAAAACCACAGAGGGCAGTGGGTGTTCTCTACCGAGGCAAACAGGTCGACCTGTGCCTTGCCGTATCTTTCCCAAATCTGCTCCACCACTTTGGGGTGGAGCTGCCATTCCCCTGGTCTTGGCCCCTGTCTCGATAGGGCGTCTGCTCCCACATTCTGGACCCCCGGGATGTAGGCTGCCCTGAGAGAGAGAGCAGCCTCCCCTGGGCCCAGAGGAGGATCTGCCGCGCCATCTTGTACAGTGGTGCGAACGTAGACCCCCCTGATGGTTGATATATGCAACCGCAGTCATACTGTCGGTGAAAACAGTGACATGGTGGTCGCGAAGGTCCGGGAGGAACGCACAGAGTGCTCTGCAGACCGCCAGTAACTCTAGCATGTTTATGTGCCAGGTCTGGTGCCGACTGCTCCACAGACCTTGTGAGGAGCGATCCTTCAGGACCGCCCCCCAGCCCGAGAGGGAGGCATCTGTCGAGAGAGAGACTCTTCGACCCAGAGCCCCCAACACAGGGCCTTGAGACAGAAACCAAGAGTTCTTCCACATACTCAGGGTGCGTAGGCATCGCCCCGTGACCTTGATAGTGCGGAGCGGGTTTCCCCTCGGGGAAAACCCCTTGGTTTTTAGCCACCACTGCAGGGGTCTCATGTACAACAGGCCCAGTGGGATAATGCTGGATGCCGCTGCCATGAGCCCTAACACTCTCTGAAAGTGTTTCACCGTGAGTGGCTGGCCCAGCTTGATGCTCTTGACGGCTGAACGAATGACCTGGATGTGCTCGGGGGAGAGCCGAGCAGACATGGCCACTGAGTCCCAAATGACTCCCAAGAAAGTGGTTCTCTGTGCAGGAGAAAGTACACTCTTCTTGGTGTTCAGCCTCAAAACCCCAGCTCCTTCATGTGTGCGAGCACAGCATCTCGATGTTGTGCTGCTAACTGCGGCGACTGGGCCAGAATAAGCCAGTCGTCGATATAATTTAAGACACGAATGCCCTGTAACCGCAGCGGAGCTAGAGCAGCGTCCACAACTTTTGTGAACGTGCTGGGCGAGAGCGCCAGGCCGAAAGGAAGCACCCGATACTGGTACGCCTTTCCCCCAAAGGCGAACCTCAGGAATTTCCTGTGTTGCGGAAGGATGGAGACGTGGAAATATGCGTCCTTGAGGTCGACTGTGACAATCCAATCCACGGATCTGACCTGCACTACGATCTGCTTGAGCGTCAGCATTTTGAATTTTAGACGCCTGACTGTACGATTCAAGAGACGCAAATCCAGAACGATGAAGTATCGGCTGTAGAACTCGGACTTGCTCTCCGTGAGGGGTACATACTCGATGGCCCCTTTCGCCAGCAAAGTGTCTACTTCTTGTTCCATGACCAGAGCCTGCTGGGGGCCTACCACTGACTGTAGGACCCCCGAGAACCGGGGTGGTGAAACCCCGAACTGGATGGCGTACCCGGAGGATACCGTGCGCTGGACCCACTGAGAGATACCGGGTAGTCGTGACCACGCAGCCCGGAATTCTACTAAGGGAACCAGCCTCCCGGGGCTGGTCTCTGGTACTTTGAACATATCCACCACTGAGCCGGGGCTTCTGGAAACTCGGGTGGACTGCTCTAGGACCCTCCTTAGAGGGGGTGGTTCTCCCATGGCGGGCTGACTCTGGAGCTGCACATGGGAGACACCACCTTGTTGCGGCTTGGCGTTAGGGCCACTTAGTCTTGGCCTTCTTGGTGTTCAGGACAACCCTCAAATCACCCTTTCTACCAGAGGACTGGACTTGAACTATTCGCTCCCCAACCTTCCGGGGTTTACCGGAGGAAGACGGGTAGCGACACTTTGTTTCTCAGTGGCCCTGTATGAGGAGCTTTGAGACCGCGCTTGACTGGCGGTCTCACGTGGAGGGCGGCGGGGAAGAACTTTACTGAACGCCGCCTGCTGTCGTGCAGCCTCCTGGAACTTGTCGACGACGCTTTTTACGGTATCGCCGAACAAGCCCGAAGGGGACAGAGGGGCATCCAGCAAAACAAATTTGTCTTTATCCTTCATAGCTGACAAATTAAGCCATAAGTGTCTCTCCGTGGCCACCAGAGCTGCCATGGACCGCCAGGCAGACCGCCAGGCAGGAGCGGAGAGCATGCAATGAGAACCTCTCGCAGTCCTTACAGCCGGCGTTCTCAAGCGCTGACCGCGCATGCTCTACTCCCAAACAGACAACACACATAACATGTGTATCCTTGTCCGTTATAAAACGCGGACAAGGATAAACACATGGTCTGAAAGCCTGTTCCGCCATTCTTTCACACTCAATATTCCTGATTTTTAAACTATCTTAGTTTCAAATCTTTCTCACACAGACACAGCACGCTGAACACATTCAGAGCTGGCGCTTACGGGTTTCGGACGCGCTTTATCCTCTTCCTCATGACTAGGGACCAACCAAATTCACGGGTAAAAATGCGCAATTTCACGGAAGGTTTTTAAAAAAACACTCGATTACACGGAAAATTCACGGGTACAATTTTTATTAGGCACCAATCACTGCAATCAGTCCATCTGCTGTCACACTGTTTTGTATTCTAAAATACCACTTTTCGACTGTTCACCTGTATAAAAAAAAAAAAAAAAAACGACTACAACGCCACTCTGCAATGCCAGGTGACATTAATGAAACAATTTACAGTTTTTCGTGGCCAAAACTTGGCCGACCAACGTGGTTGCTGACATATTCTGTCGCTGCGGTGCATTGACGTTTGTGTACTGGCTGACACTTCTCTCCGCGTCAACGCTGTTCGTTGGTACCGAAAGGCAGCGAAATGCTAGCCGGCTCAGCAGAGGAAACCGACTGCTGTGCGAACGCCAGAATCCTGTTATACTATTATCCAGCGGAACCTCTTTTGCTGCCGTTTTGTAGGCTGCAAACTCGGCTAAGATGCTATGATCATCTGCTCCTGGTATACTCTTTATTAGTTCCTCACATGGCAGCATCGATACCTGTGTGAAATCAAAGACTCTGACCGATTTCATGAAGGCCAGTCCAGGCTGCGAAAATCGCTGTGAGCCGCTTGGCCTGTAGTACTGACTGAGCTTGTCAGCAGTGTCCTGGAAAGCCTTTTTGTAGATCGGTACTGTTGCGCTGCTTGCTTCGAATTCAGCCCAAGCCAACAAGTCCATAACTTTGTTGTACGCCAGATAAATTCGAACCTCTGTGGACTCAAACCAGCTTAGGCTTTCCAAAAGCTTCGTGGCATTCACAGCAATAAAGTTGACACGGTCTGCCATTGAAGCGTCGTCTTCAAGTAGCGCTTGCAACTCGTTTAGCGCAAATGTTCCGTCTCCAATTTCGAGTTCCTCGGCCACGAAATCTTTGTAAAACTGTACGTATTTCGCGTGGTGAAAAACAGTTTGAAACCAACTGTTCCATCTGGTTACAACTGGTACCGGTGGCAACGGAACCTCCGTACCAGTTTTTCCAGCGAGGAACTCCTTGTACCTGCGCTTTCTGCCGGAACAATGCGTAAAAATCGATTTGAATGACGCCACCAAACGGTCAACGTCTTTGAAGTTTTTTCGCCACGTTTCACCGACAAGATTCAGAATGTGAGCGTTGCACGTACAATGAACAGCATTTGGCAGTACGACCTTCATATTCTGAAACGCTTTGGACATGTAACTGGCATTATCTGTTACGAAAGCACTAACGTTGCTGTAGAGGATGCCCATTCTTGCAATGCAGGCTAATACACTTTGGCTTACGGTAAGTGCATTCACTTTTTCGAGGTATACAATGTCATTCAAATATGCGGCTGGACCACACTCGGACAAACCGTCCATTCCTGGAATGAACAGAATATGCAAACCGAACCTGTCCTGTGAATCGCTGGCTTCATCCGCAACAATAGCAACCGATTGCGCAGATGTCAGTACTTCCTTTAAACGTTCTGTCTCTGCAGAAAATACTTTTTGCTGGTAGTCTGTCCGCAAATGTTGAGACGCAGGTAACAGTCCCAGGTTCGAGACGTTTTTTTGCAAGTAGGTGTGCAAGGCTGGATTATCCAGTTTTTCCAGTGGTATGTTGGCTTCAGTGAATGCTTCAACGAGTTCGTAAAACGGCCAAATTTCGGTCTTCTTTGGCATGTGTTTGCCGTGAAAACATTCCAGTGATTGTCGCCTGCTTCTTCATCTTGGCATCCTGTCCTTCTTCACTCGCCTTTCTTTTTGATTCATGAACGGACGACTCTAAATGCCTGTTAATAGTCCCTTTACGCGTATGATCAACGGTAACGTTACAGATCGAGCAAAATAATCTCCCCGCATCGGCATGCAACGTGTCCTTTGGATACTGTCTTGCTCGCTCTTCGCACGAAACATTTTTTGCTTTTTTCATCGACATGATGAGTTGATGATGACGGCGAGGAATAAGGATACAACGCGTGTAATTTATACTAATTACTTCTGCGAGATAGCTGATATAATGACATTGGCTATAAAAAAATATTTTTTTATATTTTCCGTTATTCCGGAAACGGAAATTATAAAAAAATAATTTTTTATATTTTCCGTTATTCCGGAAACGGATATGAGATAGAAAAATAGGCAAAACTGAATTGTCCTATGTATGTTCAGCAAAACGTGCTAAGAAAATTAATTTTATATGAAACAATTGCCATAAAAAGTTATCGCGGTACTTCTGAACTCTCCCTTCAATAAAAATTAACACTATTTAAGGCTTGTTGGGTGTTTTCACGGAAAGTGGCCGATTTCACGGAAAATGTCACGGCCGTGAAATCGTGAATTTGGTTGGTCCCTACTCATGACGTCACCGGCACGTCTCGGGGGTGACGCATTCACACGCGTTCGTCTCTCATTGGTTGCAAAGATCTTCACGTGACTGACGCAAGGCTATTTCCCCTAGCGCTTTGACGCAGCTCGAGTTCCCTGAAAGGGAACAAGGATTCAAGTGCAAATAAGTGAATTTATTATAATAGTGCAGAAAACAAACAAAGTAATAATCCAGAGGTTTATGAGAATCAGGTGTGTCAGTGCTCTGCCCCTTTCACACACACAGGCAGAACTAGGAGACAATGAAATCATGACAGTTACTGCTTAGAAGTATTGTAAGTGTATATTTCACTACGTGAACAATAGCGATCACAATTAATGTTAACAACAGGAGGTACAACCGCTGTAAATCACTTATAAAAGTATCACTGTGGGGAATAATGCAACCAAACCGAGCGACGCTGAGAGAATGAAGGAGTGAAGGGGTGATAAAGGGGTTGGAACCGCGTGACTGTGTTGTGAGAGGCTATGTTTCGGATATTTCCAGTAAAAATGCGCGCGACGATGCTCAGCGTCAGGACTTTTCCACACAAATAAAGCGTGTGGGTGAGGGAAAAATTCTCGCACACCGATACAAGAGAAAAATGGCTGAAAATTTTAAAGTTTTAAAGTTTTGGCCCCACCGGGCCAACTTCATCGTGTTCAGCAGATCCAACCTGACTGGTTTAGTTTAAAATAATGATTGATTAGGATATTATTAGAGTACACAGACATTCATTTATCGCCACTACTGGTTTATCGATCAGAAAGTCTCTCTGAATTACACCTTTTCCTTCAGCTTTCCATAAAGGGGGGAGCTCTTTTGCAGATCTGCTTATATATAAACAGCCAGCAGAGCATTGCTAAGTGAGTTTTGATTTCGCCTTCAAGCATAAACAAAATACGCATTAAACATCCAAGAAGACATGGCTGTAATTCTCATCCTGCTTGCACTGTCAGTTCCAGTAGTTTCTTCCAAAGGTAAGAAGTCAAACAAGAGTGGGGTAATAATAGCTCTACGTAAAGCATAACATACTTTTGATATCACGCACGTAAGCACGTTTTATCTCACATGTTAATTTAAAGTCTTTACTCGCCTAAATATAATTCATAGCCGTTGTCATTTGTACGCAGTTGGACAGTCTTTATGCCAGTTGGTCAAGGACTGCGGAACACACATAAATTAATGTTCAATGTTTTCTTTTTTTCTTTTTTACTTTCTTTAAATCTGGCATTTACACAGTATTTCAATCACTATAGAATCATAACAATTCAATAGTTGGAAAATTCCAAAAAACTGTTATTTTTCCACAGATAGGATAGCATCTTGCAGTTGATGGAGATTTGTGGGATGCACATCTAGGGCACGAAGCTCCTGTTCCACCACATCCCAAAGATGCTCTACTGGGTTGGGATCTGGTGACTGTGGGGCCATTTTAGCAGAGTGAACTCTTTGTCTGTCACAGTCATGTTATGATCCTCCTGTTTTGTCCCTCATGTGTTCCCGTAGATGTCTTGTTAGTTTAATTACCCATTTAGTTCGTCACCTGTTGGTTATTTCCTTGTGTATTTAAACCCCCATGTGCATCATGTCCTTGTCAATCGTTGAATGTGAATTTGAATGTGTATGGTTCCCAGTGTGTGGATGTATCTCCTAGTGGTTTCATGTATCTCCTAGTGGTTTCATGTTATTCCGAGTTATTGCACCCTCGCGTGCATTTTCTGTTCTAGTTTTCGAATAAAGTGTTTTTGTTTCTCATCTCTCGTCTCCGGGTTGTTCCGCATCGCACTCTAGCGCAGTGGAAGCGCTAACGGACCGCAGAGCGCTCACAGAACGATTGACCTGGATTGGTCACCCAAAAAGAGACTAGGTTTGTCACCTTAAAAGACTTTAAATATGGATATCCCTGCCGTCGCGCTGCTCCTGCTAGAGCAGAAAGACCGTTCGCTGGAGTGCCACACCCAGGACTTCCTCGATCTGGCGTGGCTCACCCACTATCCGGACGGCGCGCTGATCAGCTTTTACATCACTGGACTAAACGCGTCGTCCCGGGCAGGCATTCCAGCGGGCGGCCCCGACAAGGATTTCCCGGCCTTTGTGGAGTGGGTGCTGGCGAGCAACGGCTCACCACTTACCATCGGCCCAGCGGAGGACACCGCCAGCCCCACTCCCCAGTTCATGCCCGAGTCGCCGCCACCAAGCTCCTCGCTCGTCGACCTGCATCCCGCGGCCGACGAACAGCATCCCGCGCCTCGACGCCCGTCATCAGCGCCTGTTCCCGCGCCTCGACGCCCGTCATCTGCGCCTGTTCCCGCGCCTCGACGCCCGTCATCAGCGCCTGTTCCCGCGCCTCGACGCCCGTCATCAGCGCCTGTTCCAGCGCCTCGACGCCCGTCATCAGCGCCAGTTCCCGCGCCTCGACGCCCGTCATCAGCGCCAGTTCCCGCGCCTCGACGCCCGTCATCAGCGCCAGTTCCCGCGCCTCGACGCCCGTCATCAGCGCCTGTTCCCGCGCCCAAGCCAGAGATCCTCAAGCCAGCGCCAGAGATCCTCAAGCCAGCGCCAGAGATCCTCAAGCCAGCGCCAGAGATCCTCAAGCCAGCGCCAGAGATCCTCAAGCCAGCGCCAGAGATCCTCAAGCCAGCGCCAGAGATCCTCAAGCCAGACCTGCCGTGGCCCGAACCGCCGCTGGTCCCGCCGGCTCTCCAAGACCTCCAAGACCTCCAAGACCCTCCGCTGGCCTTCCCAGTTCCTCCACTGGCGCCTCCCGAGCTCCTCGCCCTGCCGGTGCCTCTCCTACGCCTGCACTGCCCCCTAGTACCATCCAGGCCTCCCGACGGCTTCCCGGGGAGGCCCCTCAAAAAAATTTTGGGGGGGGTGAAGGATCTCCGAGGGCGGGTGGGGAGAAGGAGGCGCAGCCGACTGGGGAATTGGTTTCCCCGGCACCACCCTGGACACGCCCGTGTATATGGCCCCTGACCCCACCTGCACCTCCGTGGACACGCCCCAGTACATGGCCCCTGACCCCACCTGCACCTCAGTGGACACGCCCCAGTACATGGCCCCTGACCCCGCCTGCACCTCCGTGGACACGCCCCCGCACTTGGCCCCTGGTCCCGCCTGCACCTCCGTGGACATGCCCCCGCACTTGGCCCCTGGTCCCGCCTGCACCACCCTGGAGACCTCCTGGACTCTGTAACCCGGTCTCCAGGGTGCCCACCCTCCCACCCATGTTCTGATGTATTGTTTGGTCCTCCCCCCTGGTCCCCCTCCCTCCCTCCGCTGTTAACCACCTTAGGCGCGAGGTCGCGCCTTCCGGGAGGGGGAGCTACTGTCACAGTCATGTTATGATCCTCCTGTTTTGTCCCTCATGTGTTCCCGTAGATGTCTTGTTAGTTTAATTACCCATTTAGTTCGTCACCTGTTGGTTATTTCCTTGTGTATTTAAACCCCCATGTGCATCATGTCCTTGTCAATCGTTGAATGTGAATTTGAATGTGTATGGTTCCCAGTGTGTGGATGTATCTCCTAGTGGTTTCATGTATCTCCTAGTGGTTTCATGTTATTCCGAGTTATTGCACCCTCGCGTGCATTTTCTGTTCTAGTTTTCGAATAAAGTGTTTTTGTTTCTCATCTCTCGTCTCCGGGTTGTTCCGCATCGCACTCTAGCGCAGTGGAAGCGCTAACGGACCGCAGAGCGCTCACATTGTCATGTTCAAGAAACCAATTTGAAATGATTCGAGCTTTGTGACATGGTGCATTATCCTGCTGGAAGTAACATCAGAGGATGAGCACATGGTGGTCATAAAGGGATGGACATGGTCAGAAACAATGCTCAGGTAGGCCGTAACAAGGCTCAGGTATGCTCAAACAATGCCCGATTGGCACTAAGGGGTTTAAAGTGTGCCAAGAAAATGGGCCCATTCTCTTCTGACCTCTAGAATCAACAAGGCATTTTCTCCCACAGGACTGCCGCATACTGGATGTTTTTCCCTTTTCACACCATTCTTTGTAAACCCTAGAAATGGTTGTGCGTGAAAATCCCAGTAACTGAGCAGATTGTGAAATACTCAGACCGGCCCGTCTGGCACCAACAACCATGCCACGCTCAAAATTGCTTAAATCACCTTTCTTTCCCATTCTTACATTCAGTTTGGAGTTCAGGAGATTGTCTTGACCAGAACCAACCCCTAAATGCAGTGAAGCAACTGCCATGTGATTGGTTGATTAGATAATTGCATTAATGAGAAATTGAACAGGTGTTCCTAATAATCCTTTAGGTGAGTGTACAATACAACACGAAATAATACAACACATTTTAAAATTTTAAAATTCTGTGTAGGTTAAACTAAGCAAAAATTAAATGTACTTTCTTCTGGATGGTCATCTTTGAATGGTGTAAAATTCACTGATCTGCATTTATCTCCTGTTTTCTGCCCTTGAACAGTGAACCCGTGAGTCAGACTGATTCAGAAAGCAAACTCCGATTCTGGAGGATTTCGTGTGACTTGTTTGGCAACAAGATTTTACCCTCGTCACATCAACCTGACCCTGTTCAGAGATGGGCAGTCTCTGATCATGAGATCACTGGAGAAGATCTGCTGCCCAATGGTGACGGGACGTACCAGATGAGGAAGAGTCTGGAGATAAGAGCAGACAAACACAAATATGTTTGGACAACAAACTGGACGTTCAATTAGGTAATGGGCGTGAAATTGTAAAATATTCTACAGAACAGCGTTTCTAGATGTTTGTGAGGTTTTTAACTGCTTTGTTTCAGAATTTGATCCAGGCGATCCATTTAAATCAGCGATTCGCTCAGTGCTGATAGTTTCAGCTCTGCTATTGATGTTTGGAACTGGAGCCATCAATTATAAATGCAGGAGAAGAGGAGGTAGAACAGGCAGGATCTACAAAATAAAAATGATCCATTTAGTCTAGAATAGATCTGATGCACCAACGGCCACCGGAGGTCGCACTCACCTGAGTACTAGCTCTGTAGGACTACAATTCCCATGCACCCACTTCCATGGACTGATTACCACACACCTGCTGTACATCATCACTACTATGTAAACACTGGATACCCAACACCTCACCGCGAAGTCTTGTTGGCCTCAGCTACATTTCTGAGCGTTATTTCCCCAGTGTTAACCTTGCCTGTGTTCTGACTCTGCCTTGTTCTTCGGGTTTGATTCTGTGCCGCCTGCCCCTTGTTCATTGTTTACCTGGATTCTTGCTGCCTATCCTGACCTACTGCCTGTTATGACCATTCTCTCTGCCTTGCCCATGATATTGCTGTTCTGCCTGGTGATTCGACCTAAGCCTGTTTGTACCCTGATACTGTCTGATCTTAATAAACTGCAGTGGGATCTTAACCTGCCTGAGTCCGTGTTACAATTAGATACTTGATTGCCATTAATTACTTCTTTTTTTTTTTTTTACATTATTTGATGTTATAGCTTCATCTAAAAGTGATTATTCTGCTGCTTCTAGTGAGTATTTGGTTTTAAATTTTATTTTATCTCATAATATGCTCAGTTCTGCTCAATAATTAAAATCAAAATGAATTTTGTTTTCAGCATCTGAATTAAGTTTGGAAACATCAACAGATGGAATACAAAAGGAAGCTCCCACATCTTTGAACCAGTACTGATCTACCAGAAATCATAATATAAAATATAAAAACAATAGGATTTCTTTTCAAAATGTTAATATTATAAAGGGAAGGCAATGTTATTTATATAGGACATTTCATGCACAATGGTAATTCAAAGTGCCTTACATAGAAGAAATTAAAATAATCAAAATAAATTCATCAATAAAGGTGAGAATATAAAATGTATATAAAGTACGTAGTAGTTTTCCTGTAGTTCAAACAGTAGAGCGTGACGCTTGCAACAACAAGGTCATGGGTTCAATTCCCAGGGAAAGCAAGAACTGATTTGAACGTCAGTGTTACTTGAATGCAATACAAGTCGCTTTGGATAGAAGCGTCTGCCAAAATGCATAAATGTAAATGTACATTACTACAGTTTAGAATAAAAAGGTGGATGCAAATAAAGTACTCTGGGACTTCCCCATGATTTTTAATTCTCTGGTATATATATATATACATACAGGTGCTAGTCATATGATTAGAATATCATCAAAAAGTTGACTTATTTCACTAATTCCATTCAAAAAGTGAAACTTGTATATTCTATTCAATCATTACACAGAGACTGATAATATTTCAAATGTTTATTTCTTTTAATTGTGATGATTATAACTGAAAACCAAGGAAAATCACAAACTCAGGATCTCAGAAAATTGGAATATTGTGAAAAGGTTCAATACTGAAGACACCTGGTGCCACACTCTAATCAGCTAATACTCAAAACACCTGAAAAGGCATTTAAATGGTTTCTCAGTCTAGTTTTGTAGGCTACACAATCACGGAGCAGACTGCTGACTTGTCAGTTGTCCAAAAGACGACCATTGACACCTTGCACAAGGAGCCCAAGACACAAAAGGTCATTGCAAAAGAAGCTGGCTGTTCACAGAGCTCTTTGTCCGAGCACATTAATAGAGAGGCAAAGGGAAGGAAAAGATGTGGTAGAAAAACGTGTACAAGCAATAGGGATAACCGCACCCTGGAGAGGATTGTGAAACAAAACCCATTCAAAAATGTGAGGGAGATTCTTATAAAATATAAGCCACTTAGTATCAACTTATTAAGACATTTTTATTTAAAAAGCAATATCAAACTGATAAAAGAATGTGTTCTTGAATGTTCACACTTCAGAGAATACAGGGGGAACATTAGAGCAGGTGATTTCCTCAGTCCTTGTGGTTTTAATATTGGGCTTGTGTTATTGACTGTGATTGGTGTTACTATATGGAGGAGAAAGCATCATTCAGGTAATAGAAATTAGACAATTAGACAATCCGTTATATTGACACAACGTCTAGAAATATTAATTAATCGTTCAAACTGTGCTGTAAATCTGCTTTTATAACAGCAGCTTCTTCATTTCTTGTGTTATTTGCAGCTTATACATGCGACTACTCCTCTGCTTCGTGTGAGTATTTTCTGTGTAGTTTGTCTATATTTGTGTAATTCTGTAAACATTTAGCTTTTTCACATCCAGTATTGTTTCTTGTATTACAGAGTAATATGATTAATTATTTTGTTTTCTAACTTCATTTTCAGCAACTGAAGACAATGTGAATAAAATGCAATGAAGTTAATGGGTAGCGTAAGTGGACAACAATAGAAAGTAAATTACATGAGAAGATTGTAATTGCATCAGCACATGCATGTTCCTTTCATTATCATTCTGCAGTTTTTCAGTTTGTTGTTTGTGTGTTCTTACATCCTTGTTTTACAGTCAACTAATCTGTGCTTCTTTCGTTACATGGATTGTCATTAACAAGCTCAGATGAGTCAGATTTAGTCATGGTGAAATGTATAATTTTATTACTAGTGAGAATGGAATATCTTGATGCACCATTTTGCAGTGAAATTTAACATGTTTGTTTGCATCAAACTAAAATATAGACATTTTCAATAAAGAGAAACATCTCAGGTTACTTACGTAACCCTAGTTCCCTTAGAGGGAACGAGACACTGCGTCGAACACATATGAAAACGCCTTAGCGTGATTGTCTCTTGAAGCGCAATTGAAGCGCACCCTCTGAATCCAGGTGTGCGAGTGCACGTCGCCGAGGGTGACGTCATGAGCCAGAAGTATATAAGTACGCCGTGACCCGGAAGCCGCAGCTTGACCAGTGTCTGAAACAGCCGGCATGCGTAGGAGCTGAGGCTACGAGTGTCTCAAGTGTCTCAAGATAAGATTGAGGTGATGCACATGGGGGAAAGCCGTGCTGACATCGACACAGAGTCCCATACAACGCCAAGAACACACTCTTTTTGGCGTTCAGTCTTAGCCCAAGCTCCTTTATGTGTGCGAGAACGACATCTCGATATCGCACCGCCATCTCTCGAGACTGGGCCAGAATGATTCAGTCGTCGATGTAATTTAAGATCCAAATCCCCCGAGACCGGAGCGGATCTAGAGCTGCACTTGGTGAAAGTGCATGGAGATAAAGCCAGGCCGAACGGAAGAACTCGGTACTGATAAGCCTTGCCCCTAAAGGCGAATCTGAGGAACTTCCGATGCTGTGGAAGGATGGAGACGTGGAAATTTGCGGCATTGAGATCTATCGTGACAAACCAGTCCTCGGACCTGATTTGTGCTACGATCTGTTTCAGAGTTAGCATTCTGAATTTCAGTCGCCTGACGGATTCGTTCAGCACGCGAAGATCTAAAATTGGATGCAAGCCTCCATCCTTCTTTGAAACTATGAAGTACCGGCTGTAAAAGCCTGAATCTCTGGCTGATAGAGGGACATACTCTATGGCCTCTTTCCTCAGTCAGCTTCTTATTCCATGACCAGAGCCTGCTCGGGGTCCACCACAGTTGGCAGAACCCCCCGAAAAACCGGGTGGATGAGCCCGGAACTGAATAGCGTATCCTTCTGATACGGTACGCAGGACCCACTGAGAGATACCTGGCAGACATAGCCACGCTGCCATGAAATCTACTAGGGGTATCAGCCTCTCGAGACCGGCCTCTGGACAAATATATTTTTCCACTCCGGGGCCCTGGCCGAAACCAGAGGGGGCAACCTGTCCAGCGCGTCCCGCATGGAACGTGACTGGAAGGGGCTGCCTGCGGGGAGCATGACCCGGTCCCCTCGAGACACCGGGCCAACTACTGCGCTTGCAGGGCACCGGTCTACCCCTCGAGGAACACCAGCAGGGGGACCCCTGCAAGGCCGAAAGACGCTGGCGTCAGGGCCTCTTGCTCTTAGCCTTCTTGGCCTGGAGGACAGTCCTCAGATCTGTCTTCCTGCCAGAAGGCTGCGGCTGCGGCTGAGCGCGCCGACCCGCACCACCACCCAACTGAGGGGGCTGGCGGGTGAAAACGCTCTGCCGCTGAGCAGCGCGGTAGGAGGAGCTGCTGCTGGGCTGCGGCTGTCTCGCAGGCCCAGCTACTCGAGAGCGGCGGGGAAGAATTTTCCTAAACGCCACCTCCTGCTTAGCAACCTCCTGAAATCTCTCGACGGCCATCTTAACAGCATCGTCGAAGAGGCCAGGAGGCGTAAGAGGGGCGTTGATAAGGATATTCTTATCCTTCTCTCTCAGGGTGGTAAGATTGAGCCACAGATGCCTTTCTGGGGCTACCAGGGCTTCCATGGATCGGCCGATGGAACTGGCCGTTTCCCTGGCAGCCCGCAGAGAGAGATCGGTGGCCCTGCGCAGCTCGGTGACTGCCTCAGGGGCAATTCCCTCGCCCTCATCGAGGTCTGAGAGCAACTTCGCCTGGTACGCTTGCAGCAGCGACAATGTAGGCACGCTGCAGCCTTACCAGCCGCGAGTATGCTCTGCCCACCATGGTTGATGTAACCCGCAATCGGGTGACATTGGGCAGCGTCTGGGTTTTAAGCGGCGGCGATGAGTGAGGGGCGAGGTAGTTAGCCAGTGCCTCCTCCACTCTAGGCATCGCCCCATAGCCGCGTTCTTTTGCTCCCACAAGAGTAGCATAGTTAGCGGAAGCGCTGCTATGCACTCTGTGGGAGGCGGACCGTTTCCAAGACCTTGACACCTCGGTGGGGAGGTCCAGGAAGAACGGCAAACCCCGATGCTGAGGCTGCACCCGGGCAGGTAGGTAACGCTCGTCCAGCCTACTTTTAGGGCGAGCGTCCCTTGGCTCGGCTGGCCACTCGAGACTGAGCCTCGCCATTGCCCGAGTGACGACCTCAAGCAGCTTCTCAAATGCGGGTGAGGTTGATGGCGGTTCAACCTCATCCACATCGATGCTGACTACATCCACCTCCAGCTCCTCAGAACTGGAGAGGTTCAGCAACGCTTCCTCACCCAGGTCGGAAGTAATCACCGCATGGTGTGCTTCCGAATCCTGTGTGAGGGCGGATTCAGCAGGTAAGGGAGGAGAAAGGGCGTCGCCCATCTCCAACCAGACCATCTCAAACCCGGGCAGGGAGTGACACAACGCCGGAAAGCCTGTGTATCCGCCATCAAAAACAGGTAAGTGATTAAAAGAGAATCAATCTTACAGCCAGCAAATGCACTACACACGTTAGCTTCGAGCGCTGTTGAAGACACTAAAGCTGTGGCTTCCGGGTCACGCAGTGCTCATATACTCCTGGCTCATGACGTCATCCTCGGCGATGTGCACTCACACACCTGGATTCAATTGCGCTTCAAGAGACAATCACTCTAAGGGGTTCCCATATGCGTTCGACGCAGTGTTGAGTTCCTTTGACAGGGAACTTCCATATTAAAATGTTTTATAGAGGTCTACTCAATGACCCACCAGGTAGAAAGTTGAGCTCACTTCAAATATTCTCACGTTCAAAGAAGAGATAATGATAAATGATGATCAACTGAAACGACACCATCTTGTTTTGACCTGTGAGTTCATTTGGCAGTAATCTGGCATTTTCCAGGAAATAAATCTTACTTTGTTACCTTACTGATATCAATGTTGCTTTAGTGAACAACATTTTCACAATGTTTGTGTTTTCATTAGTCTGAGAACAAGATTTATTTGTTTTTCTGTATGTGTGTGCAGCTCCAAACATCTGTTGAGACAGGTACGATTTCATTGATTTCAAAACCAAATTTGCTGTTTATTATAATTCATATACTGAATGTTTTTTGTATTCTAGTGTGTAGTTATAGACTAGATATATAGTGTCTAGTGAGAAATCCTTGATGGAAATGGTGAAAAATGTACAACACAGAGAGGTGTGGTTATTTTTACTGGATACTTGCTACTGGTTCTCGTCAGAAGGATTTTTTTCACATTCAGGAATTCCATTGTATTTGCAGTTGAGACGTTTAGTCTGAATGTCAGAAACATTCCTTTACTTGCCTTGTACATTGTACAGATAAAATAGAACGACTGACAGCAAAGCAGGTCAACACTTTACAGTGCGGAGATATTACACACTTTTTACATTTACCACCGTGTGCTATTCACATCCTTTAAGTGGTTCTAATTTAAACTGGTTTTTGTGAAATAAAGATAAAATATTATCTAAAATAGATAAAGGGAACCTCCATGTTCTCAACATTTGGTGAGTTAACAAAATGACCCAAAAGTAACACACAGGTAAAAGATTTATGCTACTATAGGAGTTAGTCATACACATGAATAAAACATTTTAATGTTTCCACATAAAAATATTTATGTCAAAGTATCAAGATATGCATAAACCTGATTGTCCAGTTAGTTTCTTGAACACAACAGTCTATCTGCCACACTCGCAACATGGACAACATTCTGCTCCTTTTTGTGCTTTTACTACCAGCAGCTGCTTCAAAAGGTAAGTTCTCAGATGACTGCAACATTAAAATGTATTATTGCCTTCTATATTTTGTTTGTAAAATTATTAAGTAGTCAAATAACCACAAAATGCTCACTATATTTCAGACTTTCTGTCGTTCATATAAGGATGTAATGAAATATTACCAGCAATAATAATGTTTTCATGTTGAATTTGGAATATGGACATAATCTCAGTTGCAATGATAGTGTGTGTACTCAAACTCAAAACACCAGATCAACGCTTTTAAGATTATGTTGAATATTATGCTTAATATACAGCTCAAAATACAGGAAATATTTGCAACCAATAATAAAAATTAAAAAAAAGCTCTTTATGATCGTTGTTTATTTTTTAGTCGCGCATCATTTTGGCTGCTTATAAATTACATTAATGAACAGACTCAACAGTTGGACATTAAGTATTATAAATTATTGTTCATATGAAGCTGTGTGAAACAAGTGTCTATTTCCTCATCTTGAGTAACAGCCCTTTGCCCGTTCTTGTTTCTTGTTTCCTGGCACTGTCTCAGCCTATAATGAACGTATCTTTAGACAAGGATATGTTTTAACATCTTGAGAAGACAATGAGCAAATTATTCGTATTTCTATGCGTGCTCCTGTCAGATCCAACAACTGTTTCAACAGATAAGAATCAATTACAATTGAGTTCACTTATCTCGACTCACGGTTAACTCGCCAATCTTATTATGTCGACGTTTCTGAAGTGGAACCGCCAAACTCCCTATTTGTCTTAGCATTTTCTTTACGGTAATGTCGATTCTTTTATGTCGCCGAAACCTAATATCTCGAGCACAAAAGAGGGACAAATTCGCCACTTCACATGGATATTTCGTGACTAATGATCACGAGTTCACTGTGCATGCGCTGAGTTTGCGTTGCACGTCAGTGACGCTTCTCTCACAGCGCAGCGCATCAAGCTCTGAAGTCAAGTCAAGTCAAGTCACCTTTACTTATATAGCGCTTTTTACAATACAGATTGTTTCAAAGCAGCTTTACAGTGGTCACAGGAAAACATTATAAACAAAGTTTGTTTGGCTGAACGGCAGCCTTAAAAGAGCAGGCGCATTAATACAATTGATGAATATTAAGTGTAAAGTTTCCCCAACTGAGCAAGCCATAGGCGACAGCGGCAAGGAACCAAAACTCCGGCAGGTGACGTAACGAATGAAGAACAGAATGGAGAAAAAACCTTGGGAGAAACCAGGCTCAGTCGGGGGACCAGTTCTCCTCTGGCCAACATTACATGATTATTATATTGACAACAATTCAAGTCCAATTTGGTTCGGTTAGAGATGGGTTCATGATCGTCACAGGAGAGGGTTTAGTAGAGTCACGGTCTCCGCAGACACCCCAGGGCAGTGCTGTGCTCGTGTCCAGGTCCTTCATCTGATCTGGATACGGCCCGGATCCAGCTGACCACGGTAACCTCGGAATAAACAGAGACCAATATCAGCGTAGATGCCATTCTTCTTCTGATGTATCGAGTACATCAGGTGTTATGGGAATGTTCCCGGTTCCGGCTTATCTAAATTATGCAGCCTAACAATCATTTTACATGATTTGGATTAAAAATGTATGTATAATGTGTTATGTGTATGCCAGGTTGAAGAGATGTGTTTTTAGTCTAGATTTAAACTGACAGAGTGTGTCTGCTTCCAGAACTGTATTAGGAAGACTGTTCCAGAGTTTAGGAGCTTATTTCCGGGTCGAAGGGTATCGCTGGCTGCCGGTCCTTTCTCCCATCTCGTTTGTTTGTTTAATTAGATAACAGTTTTGGTGCATCTGAGGATTGAAGAATTTTTTACTTTTACTTTTATTGATCTGCAATGTGGGATTACTCCGTGCCCTTCGGATTACTGTTTCAAATTCTGAACGTCTGCTGCTGGAACCAACTCTCCCACTGCCCTGCTCAGGATCGCGGCAACGCTGTTGTGTAAAAAGACAAAAACACGTGCAAGTTGATTCATATTTAGTAACTCACATCATGTATCAAGAAATTTCAAGCACATGTTAATATATTGCCCCATATTGGTTTTCGTTTATCTCGATCATCAGTTATCTTGATGCTTTTTGGCAAACCCCTAGGCCGGCAACACAACCGGGTTCCACTGTATACAATATTTACAACAGAATAGAATAAGTCAACAAATCAGTCTGGTGGAGAGGAAGGGGAGAAAAAAAAGAAGGTGCTTAAATGAAAAACTAAAAAGAACAAAACACATTCAACTGTTTGGTTCCTTGCCGCTGTCGCCTCTGGCTTGCTTAGTTGAGGACACTTAACACTTAATATTCTTCAACTTTATTGATTTGCCTGCTATCTTAGAGCTGCTGTTCAGGCAAAACAAATTTATTATTATAAATTTGACAAACTTATTGTTTTCATGTGACCACTGTAAAGCTGCTTTGAAACAATCTTTGTTGTAAAACGTTCTAAATATCTTAATAAATAAATAAAGCTGACTTGACTTGACTTCAGTTATGGATGCCATTGTATAAATGTGCTTATTTCATTCGTTTTAGAAATATGATAAAGTAAATAAAATTGTGAAGTCCATTTGCACATTGCTAAAATTTTTAAGTGAAATAGTGCGTTACCTTAAAAAGCTAACAACTCTCATGTTAACTGGTGGTTCCCAGAAACCTGTTAAACTGGTTCCTAATCTTGCTACTTGTAGACAAAGACGTGTTATCGCTTTGAGAACAACATGACAAAAATGTTTTCCTCTGTGTGCTGTCATTTCCAACAGCTGTTTTTACAGGTAAGATTTCATAGGAAATCTATGAAATAAGATTTCAATAATTTGCCTTTAGTTGCATTCATGTATTTAAACATTGCTGTGTTTCTCAGATTCTTCTGTACAGTATGAATACAAATGAAAATGTGTTAGCTTTTCTCAGAGGTTCTCACTACTACGTCATAATATTTTGAACAAAAAACTGAGAAAATCATATTTTTGATAGGATTCAGAACAGGATTTAGTTTTCGTTATAATTTTTTAATAATGTATTAAGGTTACTTGGGTCAAAAACAATCAAAACAGTATTTATTTGACTTATTTATTACTTTTTTTGTGATGGGGCCAGTGAAAAATGACAGGGAAAGTAAAGTACATAAATAAATAAAAATAATTCAGAATTAGGAACATATCTGTTTTCTTTTGAATCAAAAATTTTAAAACAATATAAGTTTATAAAATAGCATGTAAAACTATGTCAAAAAACTGCAAACAAACTATACTTGCTCGTACAAGTGTAGCATTACAACAAGCATCCGGTTTATACATAGTTGACTTGGCATTGTATCTAACCTCCAATCTTTTAATTTGCATAGCAACTGCCTGCTGTAAGGGTGTGTGTATGTGTGCGTGTGTGTGTGTTCAAGTTTATATTATATTGTAATGACCAAATGTTCACACAACAAGCATGGTAAAACAGTCAGCCTATAAAACATACTGAATTTTAGTACTGAGTACTAATTTTTCATGGTGATTTTTTTTTATTATGTAAAAATGCAGAACATTTTATGTTTAGTAGGTTTAGCGGTAGGTTTAGGATTATGGGATAGAAAATATAGATTGTACAGTATAAATATCATTACGTCTATGGAGAATTTGTGTGTGTGTGTGTGTGTGTGTGTGTGTGTGTGTGTGTGTGTGTGTGTGTGTGTGTGTGTGTATGTTTTACATGCCTTTAAGAGCATGCAATGTTTTAGCATATTCCACTCGTGTCTCTCCAGCAGGTTGTTAAACTGGATGCTTTTCAATATTTCACTGCTGTACAGACAAAACAAACTTTGTTGCATTATTTTCCTGTTATCTCTGTAAAGCTGCTTTGAAACAATCTCTACTGTAAAAAGCACTACATAAATAAAGGTGACTTAACTTGACGAGACGTTAATGTTTTCCCTAATGACAATAGGAACATGTGTATTATTGTTTGTTTACTTTTAGTTTTAAGCAGGTATACTAATTTCTACTAAGTTCCTTTAAACAATCTGTTATAGGCCTAATTAGTTACATTTACTTCATTCATGAAAGCTCAACACATGTAGGTTTAAGTTTTGTCTATTAAATATTGCATATAATATAAGAGTGAGATGACGAGTCCTCAGTCTCTCCTGGCTCAAGAGATGCAAGCCTAGCCACCTCCTCAAGTAGTGTCTTTAGAGGGAGTTGCTCACAATGCCACATTCACTTTATATAGTAGGTTGAGATTTGGTCAGACTCAGGAAGTCCATTTATAATGAAAGGTTGTATATGACCCTGGTGTACCTGTTTAGAATATACACTCAACTAAAGGATTATTAGGAACAGAATACTAATACTGTATTTGACCCCTTTTCCCTTCAGAACTTCCTTAATTCTACGTGGCATTGATTTAACAAGGTGCTGAAAGCATTCTTTAGAAATGTTGGCCCATATTGATAGGAGCATCTTGCAGTTGATGGAGATTTGTGGGATGCACATCCAGGACACGAAGCTCCCGTTCCACCACATCCCAAAGATGCTCTATTGGGTTGAGATCTGGTGACTGGGGGGCCATTTTACTACAGTGAACTCATTGTCATGTTCAAGAAACCAATTTGAAATGATTCGAGCTTTGTGACATGGTGCATTATCCTGCTGGAAGTAAATCAGAGGATGAGCACATGGTGGTCATGAAGGAATGGACATGGTCAGAAACAATGCTCAGGTAGGCCGTGGCATTTAAACGATGCCCAATTGGCACTAAGGGGCCTAAAGTGTGCCAAGAAAACATCCCCCACACCATTACACCACCACCACCAGCCTGCACAGTGGTAATAAGGCATGATGGATCCATGTTCTCATTCAGTTTATACCAAATTCTGACTCTACCATCTGAATGTCTCAACAGAAATCGAGACTCATCAGACCAGGCAACATTTTTCCAGTCTTCAACTGCCCACTTTTCGTGAGCTGGTGCAAATTGTAGCCTCTCTTTCCTATTTGTAGTGGAGATGAGTGGCACCCGGTGGGGTCTTCTGCTGTTGTAGCCCATCCGCCTCAAGGTTGTGTGTGTTGTGGCTTCACAAATGCTTTGCTGCAAACCTCGGTTGTAACGAGTGGTTATTTCTTCTATCAGCTTGAATCAGTCGGCCCATTCTCCTCTGACCTCTAGCATCAACAAGGCATTTTCTCCCACAGGACTGCCGCATACTGGATGTTTTTCCCTTTTCACTCCATTCTTTGTAAACCCTAGAAATGGTTGCGCGTGAAAATCCCAGTAACTGAGCAGATTGTGAAATACTCAGACCGGCTCGTTTGGCACCAACAACCATGCCACGCTCAAAACTGCTTAAATCACCTTTCTTTCCCATTCTGACATTCAGTTTGGAGTTCAGGAGATTGTCTTGACCCCTAAATGCAGTGAAGCAACTGCCATGTGATTGGTTGATTAGATAATTGCATTAATGAGAAATTTAACAGGTGTTCCTAATAATCCTTTAGGTGAGTGTATATAAATATGAAATACTAATATAAATTAAACTACAACATTGACAGGGTTTAGCAACAATCCTTACTATACAAGGACATTTGAGCAGCCCTAAGGTTTAATTGGTAATGTAATGCTTTTTTCCCTGTTTCTCACAGGTTCACATTCTTATTGGATGCTTTTAACATATATTAAAGGAGAAACTGCATTTCCTGAATTTAGTATGACGTTTATGTTGGATGATATAGTAGTAGGACATTACAATTCAAAGACCGATAACTACATTGCAAGAGGAAATACTACAAATGAAGATGATGTTGTTGATCCAGTTCACATCAGAGCTATAACTGGACGTTTGCAAAATCATCTTATGGACAGGTCAGCATATATAAAATCGGTCAACTGTACAGAAAGTAAGTTCAGTTTACTAAGACATAATTATCTTTGACAAATATTGCATGATTAAATTACCTTACTGCATGCAGTTTGACTTGTTTTAGCATTTTCTAATGAAAGGTTGATGCATGAAAACCATAATAAGTATATGAATAAAAGTCACAGAATAAAATGTAGATTCTACTAATGAACAGAAGCTTTAAAATGTTTTATTTTAGGAACACTAATATTTTCTTATTGGTTTAAATTAATGTTGTAATCGTCTATACAGATCATTTTCTTCTATATTTAGCAGGTCCATTAGTTTATCAGTTGTTGTGCGTTTGTGAGCTGTGGGACAGTGGTAAACATGGACAAATGGTCACCAGGGGTGCTTTTAGAGGCTCTACAACTGATGAAATGCGTTTTTTAAATGGAAAATTCACAGTTCAAAACACTCTAAATTACACAGCACAAGAAATGAAGCCCATCCTAGATGTGGTCATGTGGCGTCATGAATATTTGTATTACCCAGCCTGCATACAAACTCTGAAGAATTACCTTAAAACAAGGAGAACACAATTAAAAAGGAAAGGTATAGTTGTTTTTGTTATTTTATTCAATTAACAAAGAAACTATTTCTCAAGGGAACAATCTAGTGTTAAATATGATGATATTACTTACAACACTCATTTTTAGATAGAGCTATATTCTCTTATTTGTCTTTATCCTGCAGTGAACCCGCGAGTCAGACTGATTCAGAAGGCAAACTCAGATTCTGGAGGGTTTCGTGTGACTTGTTTGGCAACAGGATTTTACCCTCGTCACATCAACCTGACCCTGTTCAGAGATGGGCAGCCTGTCTCTGATCATGAGATCACTGGAGGAGATCTGCTGCCCAATGGTGACGGGACGTACCAGATGAGGAAGAGTCTGGAGATCAGAGCAGACAAACACAAACACAAATACACCTGCTCTGCCACTCACCTCAGTCTGGACAACAAACTGGACGTTCAATTAGGTAATGGGTTTTTGAAATTATAGGAATTGTGTGTACGTATACACACCACAAAACACTGTTTCAAATGTTTTGTTACATTTCTTACATGTTTCTTTCAGAATTTGATCCAGGTGATCCATTTAAATCAGTGATTCCCTCAGTGCTGATAGTTTTGGTTCTGCTGTTGGTGTTTGGAGCTGGAGGAGTCGTTTATAAATGCAGGAGAAGAAGAGCAGGTAGGATCTAAATGAGTTTAGTATACTATATGTGACATTTTTATTGACAATTGGCAATAAATGTTTTACATGTACATGTTGTGATGTTATACAAGTGATTATTCTGCAATTCAAAGTGATTTGGTTTAAAAAATTTTTATTGCAAATGATCTGCTTACTAATTCAAATTCAAATAAAATCAGTTTCTACATCATCTGCATCTGAAGACACTGTGGATACAACATCACAACAGGAAGTCACACAGATGTTACAGTTGGGTGTGGTAAACATACACGAAGAAGAATGAATCAGGAGCATAGCTTTATTTTACTATTCTATACTTGGGAACTGGATAGACACACAAACAAGAACAGAAGATCTACACAGGATTAGATGATGGGACACAGCTGACAAGACTAATGAGGTGATTGAAGACAAGACAGGTGAGTGGAAAAACACTGGGAGATCACGGGAGGAACCAGGAAGTAAACAGATGACAGGACAGACAAGTAACAAGATGAGTGAAACGCCTTCAACTTGAACTACTTTTAATCATGGCAATGCTATGATTTCTGATTTGCACTGTTCCACTTGTGTCTTGTTAGTGATTATATTTAGGACCTAGTGTTTCTGTATTTATAGCCCTATGTTTGAATCAGTCTTTGTCAGATATATCTCTTAAACTGTTTTTCTATTTCAAAATTGTTATGTTTATTTTGATGTTACTTGCTATGTTTCTTTGTAATTATATAGTATATACATTTATATAGTACTATATCAATATAATAGCAGTTTCTGAGTAAAAATGGTTCAAAGTAGTTCCTATACACCATTTTTTTATTTTATTTAGTAGCCTATGAAGCTCATGATTTCTTCTTGCAATGCTTTTTTTCCTCCAAAGGCCGACCCACGGACAAATACGGCCCGAGGATAAATTTGATATGGACCACAACTTATCTATTAAAATATATAATGTGTGACCAGCAACACAAGGTTTTAGAGCAAGGAAACATTTTGTGCCAGAATTCTCTCTACCGCAAAGACAGCAGAGCATGTGCTATGGATAAACTAAGTGTAACCATGGTATTGTGGCAGAAATGTGGGATATTCACATATAATTGTATATAATTAATGGAAACATGTTAAATGAGTAATGAAATGGAGATGCACACAAAACCTCCTTTTTTATTGTTGTATAAGGAAGTTTTGTGCTTTTGTATTTGTATAAAATTTTTATAGATCAAATAATAATAAATGCAATAAAGAATAAATGCATTCTAGATACTAATCCCAACTAATCTAAATGTCAATTATGTCATATATTGTCATATATATGTCATATAAAATGACAGAAAAGTATCCGTCTCCCATGTGTGTCCAAATTGCCCCCCCCCCCCCCCTCCCTTTTTTTAGAAGAAGAAGTTTGGACATCCCTGATCTGGGCAAACAGTTCCCAGTCATGTTTCATTTGTGCTGACTAAAATTATTAGATCATAGAAACATCTAAAGAAAAAAATGACAAAAATAGTATTTCAAAGCTTTTAATAAAAAAATTAATAAGCAATAAGTACAAATGTATTCAATAGAAAAATGTTATCTGATAAATAGTCACATTTTTGGGTGTACAGTTTTGACTGAGACATGATAAGCAAGCTAGCTAGTTAGCTTTTGTCACAGACAGGCGCACACACACAGTGGACGAGAGTATGTGACTGAGGCTGTGTGAGTCAAACAATTGCAGCGATTTATATTTGTGCAGTGATTAAATTATTTTTAGACAAAGAACATTTGACATCCCTTACTGCCACTGCGTAATCATTTGTACGTGGAAGAGTGAACAACATCTGCTCTGCCTGCATCTGGGAGGACTGGGCCGCCTGTGAGTGCTTTGGGATGGGGATGCGACAGCACTCGCTGCTCCTTGAGAAGAGTAAGAACGATATGTGCTTTTACTTTTACTATATGTGCAGAGTCTCCAAAAGTCTCCAATAACTCCAGATAAAGTCGTTAGATTTGTCGCTAGTCGCTTTCTTGAAAATGTGTGCTAGAGTGGTCTGAAAACCAGCTAAATATAACGACAAAGGCGCCAAGTTGGCAACACTGACTGCGATCCACGTGCAACGCGAACTCAGCGCATGCACAGTGAACTCTCAGTCACGATATAACCATGTGAAGTGGCGTATATGTCCCTCATTTTTGCTCGAGATACTAGGATTCACCAACATAACAGAATCAACATAACCTACAAGAAAATACTAAGACAAATAGGGAGTTTGGCGGTTCCACTTCAAAAACATAAACATAATAGTTTTGGCGAGTTAACTGTGATTCGAGATTAGTGAACTCCACTGTGTATATATATATATGATTGTATATATATATATATATATATGATTGATTGATTGTATAGTAGCATTTTAACAGTATTACATCATATTACTGTGAGGGGAAGTGAAGTGTCAGTCTGGTGAAGTGAAGACTCACTTTCCTCCTCACTCACAGATCTTGAGGTTCATCAGACACTGGTTCATTGTGAGCTCTTTGACAACATGAAGTCTGGACATATCACAGCTAAGGGTGCTACAGGAGGATCCACGGTAGTTGAGCTGCGTTTTCTTAATAAGAAGACAACTTTCAGTTCTTCGTTCAATACAGTGAAGGTCAAACCGTTTGTAACATCTCTCCAAGATCATTATGAAAAAATGTACTACTCACGTTGCATGAATTCTCTGAAGGGTAACCTTAAAATGAGAAGAAATAAAGTCTTATAGCAAAGGTAAGTCAAAAGCCCACTTTCATCAATATTGTTCGATAAGCAAATAAACAGAATTTTCTCGCGATTCAAATCTAGGCATGGTGGGAGAGTTGGATTTGTTTTTGAAGTGGCAAGTGAAAGATGATTCGGAAATCCATTGCCGCTTGTATATATTGTATATATTTTTTATTTGTATATATATATTTCCTTTCTTTTACACTTCAGTCTATAACCTATGTAACCAATTATTACCTAAAGCCTTTCTTTGCTTTGCTTTATTTTTCCATAGAGTAAGGAGGAATATTGTCTGCACTTCTCACCAGATAGAACATTTTATCAGAATGTTTTGAGAGTCTTTCTGTTGATAGTTGGATAGTTAGTTGTGTTCAGTCTTGTATATCTATCTTGGAGAAGCTGTGTATCTGTGTGTGTGTGTGTGTGTTAATATGGTCTGTATTGGTGAGGTGATTAACTGGCACCATCAGGAGACGGAATGACTTGTTGTTCTCGACAAGCCACGTGGAAGGTCATGAACCCGTCAACCATGTGATCAATGAAGATATGCTTCAGACTGTCTGCTCTTGTGTAGAAAATTACTAGTTCTCGTGCTGCGTCGAACGCTTTGGGGAAATACTCAAGCAATGTCTCGTGAAGCACAATATGTAAACTTCTGTCGCGTGCGTGAGTGACGGTCGCAGGTCGGTGACGTCACGAACCAGGTCGTAAAAGAGCGCCGGAACCCGGAAGCGGTGTCTTCGCAAGCACAGTGTGAGAGTGTGTGTGTTGAGTTGTGCTGGCTTTCTGAGATTTTCCCGAGATTAGTTTAAAAGAACAGGGATCTCATTGAAAATGGCAAATCAGGCATTTATACAGTATGCGTCTCCTCGCCAGCGTTATCTTTCGGAAGGAGATACATGCTTTATGTGTAATATGTCTGGGAGCGGAGAATGCTAGGTCAGCGTTCGTGAGCACTGATTGTGATCACTGCAGCCAACTACCGCTGCGGGTGCTCCGCTCTCGCCTGGCGGTCTTTGACACTGACACCGCCCAGGCTTGCGTTCCCCAGGGCTCGGGTCCCACAGCAGCTGAGGCTCTGCGGCGATCTAAGTCCTGGGGTTCACAAATGGATCTGTCGGAGGGGCCTGAGATGAGTGCTCCCCTATCTCAACCCTTACCCGACGGATCCAGTGTCTCTGGTATGGTACCGGAAGCACGCTCGAGGGTGGTTACTTCCGGCCAAACAGAGGCACAGGCACTGCAATTGTCTAGCTCTGAGGAGTTAGACGATGTTAGTATTTATGCTGAGAGTGAGGATTTGCCAACCTCATCTCCAGCTTAAGAGGAGTTGCTCGAGGTTGTGACTCGTGCGGTGGCCACATTTAATATTGAGTGGCCAGCAGAGGAAAGTGTTGTTCGTCCAAAAAGAAGTAAATTGGATGAACGTTTTATGCCAGCACGAGTCCTTCCCCCCCGCAGGGACCTGCCTTTTTCTCTGATCTGCACACTGAGGAGTCTAGATCTTGGAGGAGGCCGACACCTCCAGAGTATTTACACCACAAAATAACTCGTATGCTACTCTGGTTGGTGCGCGTGATTTTTGTTATGGCACGATGCCGAGAGTGGAGGAGGCGCTTGCGAGCCACCTTTCTCCGCAATCGGTATCGTCGCTTAAAGTTGTCCATTTCCCTTAAAGATAAAGATAAGAATTTTATGTTGGACGCCCCTCTGTCACCTTCTGGACTTTTCGGCGATTCAGTTAAGACGGTCGTCGATAAGTTCCAGGAGGCGGCTAAACAACAGGTGGCGTTCAATGTGCTTCTGCCTCGTCGCCCTCATACCGGGGTTGTAAGCCAGCCACAACCCCATAGCTCCTCATAGTGAGCGTCTTTGGCCGCCAACCCCCCCAGAAAACCATGGGGCCGGGCAGACGTTCTCAGCCTCAGCCTTCTGGCAGGAGGACGGATCTGAGGACTTCGAAGAGGTCCTGATGCCAGACGCACCAGTCCTCTTGGTATATCGTTCCCCAAAGCGTTCAACGCAGTGCGAGTTCCCTTGAAAGGGAACGTCTCAGATTACGTATGTAACCATAGTTCCCTGAGAGGGAACGAGACGCTGCGTCTTTGGCCTCAGCTTCTTGCGCCTTCCGGGCTTGCTCAGACACCTCTAAGCTGCCGCTTCCGGGTTCCGGCGCTCTTTTATGACCTGGTTTGTGACATCACCGACCTGCGACCGTCATTCACGCACGCGACGGAAGTTTACATATTGTGCTTCGCAAAACAGCGCTCGAGTATTTCCCCAAAGCGTTCGACGCAGCGTCTCGTTCCCTCTCAGGCAAATACGTAACCTGAGATGTTTCTTTTTAATCTTTCTTTCTTTCATTCTGTCTTTCTTAGCCAATTAGAATCATTTAACCGTCATCATTGACGTAGTTAGTACCCTCTGTTAGAGTATAATTGCTGTAACAATGTTATTGTATGTGGGGCGGCCTACGAACTCCTTGTGAGACCTGAAGATGCTGCTGATGAAACTGCAAACTAAACTTCACTAAAATTTCTTCTTTTGACTGCACTTCTGACTCCTGGTCTTCATTCAACATATCTGGACCTCAGGTCTTAACTGTAAATCCCCTACACTAGCAACAACAAGTTAGCATTGAAAGCATGAGATCCCATGACGATCTCCCTTCAGATCGTCTCCAAAGTCACACGTTCTTTAAAACACATGAACACGCACAGCATTTTCTGGGCAATGTGACAGCATATTATTACATAACATTGCAAAAATAACAAACAAAAACATTTACGGAGATATACAAATTAATATGTAGGTAGGACATGATACCATTGTAATGACTGGACAAACATTTTATGATCCTATGCCTTCCACATGTATATACAGATCACTAAACTTAGATTGCTATCAGGATGTAAAGAAATGTTTCTGTAACAAATCGCCAACCCTTCCTTTAACATATAAACAGAATAATTCCAGTTTGTTTTGATATATTCCACACATTTTCGTTGTACATTCGCCTGCTCTTTTGGGGCTTCTGTTCAGCCAAACAAACAAACTTTGTTTATATTGTTTTTCCTGTAAAGCTGCTTTGAAACAATCTACATTGTAAAACGCGCTATATAAATAAAGGTGACTTGACTTGACTTGACATAAAAAAAATCCATTGGTAAAAAATGTTTAATGCTTTACGTATTTAATGCTTTTTTAAATAAAATGCTCCCTTCACCAAGTGCGCTCCAAATGGCAGAAAATATGTGATAATTGATTTTCTGTTGGAGCTAATGAGAATGTAAAAATATTTTTGGTTTTGTCTTCCAACTACCTCTACCTGAGAGATTTATCTTGATGTTGTTTACAATTGCATTCCAAACCAGGAAATGCTTCATGTTTCCAGGGGTGCATTTAGCCCAACTTTCTTTCATAGTGAAACCCCGAGTAAGAATATTCCTGAAGACAAACTCAGATTCTGGAGGGTTTCGTGTGACTTGTTTGGCAACAGGATTTTACCCTCGTCACATCAACCTGACCCTGTTCAGAGATGGGCAGCCTGTTTCTGATCATGAGCTCACTGGGGGAGATCTGCTGCCCAATTGTGACGGGACGTACCATTTTACATTACATTTACTCATTTAGCAGACGCTTTTATCCAAAGCGATTACAATTTGAGGAGTATAGAAGCTATTTGTCCAAAGGATACAAAAAAACATAAGATAACATTCTGAACACAAGTAGCACAAGCATGGGGAGTAGAGAAAAGGAAGAGGAATTTTTTTTTTTTTGAGTTTGTGTGTGTGTGTGTGTGTGTCATGTTAGGTGCTCATGGAAGAGTAGTAGATGAGGAAGAGTCTGGAGATCAGAGCAGACCATCACAAATACACCTGCTCTGCCACTCACCTCAGTCTGGACAACAAACTGGACGTTCAATTAGGTGATGGGTGTAAATGAGACTAGTTCACGTAATATATCTGATAAATCTCTTTATGACCTATTTGTCACACTTCAGAGTATCCAGGGGAAACGTTTGAGTCAGTCCCTTCGTCAGTGCTTGTGGTTTGGATTCTGGGGTTGGTGTTAGTGCCATTATATGGATCATTAAATGGAGGAGAAGACGGCATTCAGGTAATACAAGAAATAAAACCATAAGACAAGGTGAAGAGATTTTCTTTTAGAGATGACATACAAAGAACATAAAAATATATAAATAATAAATGTAATATAAATGTAAACGTAAATAATAATGTGGTTAAATATATATTTTCAAATTATTAATGTCCATTTCTTAATTTCTTAAATCTGTGTTTTGTTGTATTTTTGTTGTATCTTCCTCTAGAAGTGACTACTCCTCTGCTTCTAGTGAGTGTATTGCCATGTGCTCATTTTTCATGTGGGGACTTTAATTTTAATGTCAACAAAACAATCAACATTTGATTGAAATGAATATTTCCTAACTATCTGAACTTCCTTTTCAGCAACGACAGATTCATAAAGTTTAGGGGATTGGATTGAGAAAGAAAACATGTGTGTGTGTGTGTGTGTGTGTGTGTGTGTGTCTGTGTCTGTATGTCTATCCATCTATGTGAGAATTTGTTTTATTTTGTATATTTTTAATCTACCTCTAAACTTGTATTTTTGTAATTACTGAAATGTTGTTAAAAATGTAACACTTATTATGTAATGTGCAGGAGGACTCTTTAATACTACTCTTGTTTTTACATTTTAAATTGTTAATATCTATTTTATTTTCTGTTTTTACCTTTATATTTTGTAGCTCACTTGCTACTTTAATTGATATGTGAAGATCTTTCATCTAGATTTTTTTTTTGGTAGTTCCTCCAAATAGCAAAGCCTTTCAAGTAAAATACTATTTTAAAGCTTCTAATGCACAATACAGTTACACAATGCGGAACTGGAAAAAAACTAAGCTTGAGGTTTTTCGCATTTCATGAAAAGACAGCTCTATTGCATTCAGAAAGGCCTTAAAATCAGCTAGATCTGCTTACTTTTCTACCCTCTTAGAAGAAACAAATACAACCCTAGGTATTTATTTGAAACAGTGACTAAATTAACAAGAAATAAAGCCTCAACCCCAGATGCTTTAAAACAGCACAGCAGTAATGACTTCATGGACTTCTTTACTTGCAAAATTCAAAATATAAGAGAGAAAATTATAACCATGCAACCGTCTACTACATTATCACAAAATACAGTAAATTTTAGTGTCCCTGAAGAAAAATTCCACTCCTTCATTGCTATTGGGGAGGAAGAATTGTCTAAACTTGTTAAATCATCAAAATCAACAACATGTATGCTAGATCCAATTCCAACTAAGCTACTGAAAGAGATGCTTCCAGAAATAATAGATCCTCTTCTAATATTGTTAATTCATCTTTGTCATTAGGATACGTACCAAAAACCTTTAAGCTAGCCGTAATTAAACCGCTTATTAAAAAAACACAACTTGATCCTATAGAATTAGTTAATTACAGGCCGATATCAAATCTAACTTTTTTGTCAAAAATTCTAGAAAAGGAAATATCTTCACAACTATGTTCCTTTCTAGAAAGAAACAGCATCTACGAGGATTTCCAGTCAGGATTTAAACCATATCATAATACTGAGACTGCTCTCATTAGAGTTACAAATGATTTGTTTTTATCATCCGATCGTGGTTGTATGTCTCTGTTAGTGTTACTGGACCTTAGTGCTGCATTTGATACAATCGACCACAAAATTCTTCTAAATAGACTTGAAAACTATGTTGGCATTAGTGGAGTTGCATCAGCCTGGTTCAAATCATACTTATCTGACCGTTATCAGTTTGTAGCAGTAAATGAGGATGTCATATCGATCACGGGTTCAGTATGTGCACGAGTTCAGAATGAGATTGGTTTTTGGTTTGTCTCACGTTTAGTATTATGATCATGTTTACGTTATGTTTTCCCCCTTGTGGGTGTTTCATTTGTTATATTCAGTGTTTATTTCTTTGTTTAATAAATAATCCTTCCACCTTCACTTGAGTCCTTCCCTTGCAATCCGTGACAGTATGGAGTTCCTCAAGGTTCAGTACTAGGACCATTGCTTTTCACCTGTACATGCTTTCTTTGAGTGCAGTTATTAGGAAGCATGGTATTAGCTTTCACTGTTATGCTGATGATACTCAGCTCTATATTTCTTCTCATCCTGATGAAACGTACCAATTCACTAAATTAACATTATGCATAACTGATATAAAAAAATTGGATGACTAATAACTTTCTTCTGCTTAATTCTGAAAAAAACAGAGATTCTAATTATTAGACCAAAAAGTTCAGCACGTAATAATCTAGATTACTGCCTAACACTTGATGGCTGCTCTGTCAAGTCTTCGTCGTCAGTTAGAAACCTGGGTGTGCTCTTTGATACCAATCTTTCATTTGAAAGCCATGTCTCTAGCATCTGTAAAATGGCATTCTTCCATCTTAAAAATATATCAAAATTGCGACATATGCTCCCTAAGACAAATGCGGAAAAGTTAGTTCATGCGTTCATGAATTCAAGGCTATATTATTGTAATGCTCTACTAGGTGGTTGCCCTGCATGCTTGATAAACAAATTCCAGCTGGTCCAAAATGCAGCAGCTCGAGTTCTTACTAGAACCAGGAAGTATGAGCATATTAGCCCAGTTTTGTCAAATCTGCACTGGCTTCCTATTAATCACTGAATACATTTTAAAATCTTGCTAATTACTTACAAAGCATTTAATGGTTTAGCTCCACAGTACTTGAGCGATCTCTTAACACATTATAGTCCTTCACGTCTATTGCGATCCCAAAATACTGACCAGCTTATAATACCTAGAATACCAAAGTCAACTGCTGGCGGTCGATCCTTTTCCTATTTAGCTCCTAAACTCTGGAACAGTCTTCCTATTACAGTTCGGGAAGCAGACACACTCTGTCAGTTTAAATCTAGACTAAAAACACATCTTTTCAACCTGGCATACACATAACACATTATACATAAATTTTTAATCCAAATCATGTAAAATGATTGTTAGGCTGCATAATTTAGATCAGCCGGAACCGGGAACATTCCCATAACATCTGATGTACTCGATACTTCAGAAGAACAATGGCATCTACGCTGATATTGTTCTCTGTTTATTCCGAGGTTATCATGGTCAGCCGGATCCGGGCCGTATCCAGATCAGATGAAGGACCTGGACACGAGCACAGCACTGCCCTGAAGTGTCTGCGGACACCTGTCACTCTACTAAACCCTCCCCCCTTAATATTAGACTTGAATTATCAATATAATAATCAATCAATCAAATCAATCATTAATCAGAACTTAACACTTAATATTCATCAATTGTATTAATGCGCCTGCTCTTTTAAGGCTGCTGTTCAGCCAAACAAACTTTGTTTATAATGTTTTCCTGTGACCACTGTAAAGCTGCTTTGAAACAATCTGTATTGTAAAAAGTGCTATATAAGTAAAGGTGACTTGACTTGACTTGACAATGATGTTCATTTATCAAACACACAATAAATGTTTAGATGGTCTTTTACCACAATTTTTCATAATCTAATTATTACAGACAGCATATACAGTTTTCTTGTTCTGATATGCGCATGCTAAAAAGTTGAATTGAGTGGATTTTAAAGAGAAACTAGGATTGATTCACTTTTATACCTCTCGTCACACCGTCTTGTTTCTTGAAACGCAATGGCGCCATCTTGTGTCTCAGTTATCAAGTGTAAGTGAAATTAATAATACACTTACAAAATATTTCTAAGTCAAATAAAAACATTAATGGGCTTAAATTTAGGTTTTGTAAACATTTTGCACTTGATCACATTCCCCCTATGATCGTCATCTATTTGTTTCTCATGCATCATTTTGGCTGCTTATAGCCTACTTTGTGTCAGGGTTGCGTTGATTGAAGATGTGAGGACTCAAGGATGCAGAGGCATGGGGATTTTATTATAATAAAAGAACACCAAAACTTGAACAAAAACCACCCCGAGGGGGGAAAAAACAAGACTTGAGCTCGGACTTGAACTAAGACTAAACTAGACACAGACAGCAGGAACACAACCATATAACGACGAGAAACCAGCACAAGACAACAGACACGGATGGATTAAATACACACGAGGAACGGTAATTGAATAAGACACAGCTGGGAACAAATCAAACTAAAGCAGGGAAACAAGGTGGGAGGGTTACACACTGACGAGACAAAGACGACGTGCAGCTGGCGACAGCCAAACTGCGCGTGACAGAAAACAAAGCACGCGGCCGATTGGATGCGAACCGCGTGCCAAACATAAACACACGGACGAGAGGAGGCGCGGCTCGCGCAAGGCTTGAAACCGCGCCTACTCAAATAACGTAGAGCTCGCAAGAACGAGTTCTCACAAGCTCACGACAAGGACTAACACACACGAGTTATGAATGCCCGAATCCCGATCCAAAACCGAAACTGAACCAGACCCAAGTATCGGGACCGGACATCATAACTCGTACGAAAGACGTCACAGACAAACGCGCGCGCGGCTCGAATCCTTGACGCCGTGCGCACACACACCAAACACGAGACATAACGGTAGTGTCAGAGCTCTGCCACAAAACCAAGAAATGACTACTAGACCGAATGTGGCAGAACCCTGACACTACCCCCCCTCTAAAGGGACGCCACCTGGCGTCCCTACGAGGAACAAGACAGAGACATGACAACAGAAAGCACGAACATGACAAGGGGAAAAAATAAAAATGAAAATAAAGAACACCAAGACAAGGGGAGAGAGGGAAGACAAGACAGGCTAAGACAAGCAGGCAAAATAAACAGTACTCAAATCAACATCATGAAAATAACTCAAAAAGTCCTCAATGTCATGAAAAAACAGTAACTCAAAACAGTCCCCAAGCATCATGAAATACTCAAAAAGCAGTCTTCAGAAAGTCACAAAAGATTAACTCAAATGGTCCTCAAGCATGATGAAAATCCTAACTCAAAAAAACAGTCCACCATGAAAAAGGAATCTCAACGTGTCACGAAAAGATAACTCAAACAGTCCTTAAGCACCGTGAAGAAAAACTCAAAACAGTCCAACACTTCATGAAACATAGTCCTCAACACGCAAATACACAGAGTCCAGGGAGGGGGAACTGGAGGGATGAGCCAGGGTGGCTCAGACAGTACAGGGTTCTTAGCTGTTGGCCAGGTTGGAGCGGGGGGAATGAGCCAGGGAGGCTCAAGCAGGGACAACGGGTCAGGCGGTGCCGGGGGGGTGAGCCATGCGGGCTCAAGCAAGGCCAGCGGGTCAGGCGGCACCGGAGGGGTGAACCAGGCCGGCTCCGGTGAATCTGGAGTCCTGGCAGACGGCCAGGGCAGTGCTGGAGGAAACAGCAGCTTGGACTGGTTAGGCAGAACTGGGCGCTCAAGGCGTTCTGGGCGCTCTAGAGGGTCTGGGCGTTCTGGGCGCTCTAGAGGGTCTGGGCGTTCGGGCGGCGCCGGCAGGCAGAGGCGCTTGGGCGGCGCCGGCAGGCAGAGGCGTTCTGGGCATTCGGGCGGCGCCGGCAGGCAGAGGCGCTCGGGCGGCGCCGGCAGGCAGAGGCGCTCGGGCGGCGCCGGCAGGCAGAGGCGTTCTGGGCGTTCGGGCGGCGCCGGCAGGCAGAGGCGCTCGGGCGGCGCCGGCAGGCAGGGGGTGGCCTCTGTGGCTTGAGAGTCGGAGGAAGCCCTCTTCTTTCTCCGGTGTTTCCGAGGGCGACGCGGCGACAAAGAGTCAGTCGGCTCTGGTGGGGCGGCCTCCTGACCGACTGTGGGCTCTTGGGCGGCCTCCTGACCGACTGCGGGCTCTTGGGCGGCGGCCGCGGGCCCGTTCTTCCTCCTCCGTCTCCGTTTCCGGGTCATTGGAGGGCTGGGGCCCCCACTGACTGCAGATGGTACGGGGGAACGGTCAGTGGGCTGGGAGCTCGTTAGGGGAGCGGGTTCCTGCTCCCCAAGATGGAAGATGTGGTACACGAACTCACAGAAACTAAGATGCCCCAGCTTTTCCATCTCCCAATAGACAAGAGGCTGATCGAGGCAGATGTTGAATACCTCCTTGACGTCAGCCTCCTCATAGTCAAAGTGATGCACCTCAATCAGGAAGTCCGCAGCGAACTCCCGCACATCAGCGCCCAGCTGGCGGAAGTATCGGGAATTTACGAGGTGCATCATCTGCTGGCGGGTGGATGGTCTTGGAGAGGGAGATGGAAAAAGGAAGATCCCCATCTCTGCTGAGTCCTCTTGTGGCTGGTTTCTTCTGTCAGGGTTGCGTTGATTGAAGATGTGAGGACTCAAGGATGCAGAGGCATGGGGATTTTATTATAATAAAAGAACACCAAAACTTGAACAAAAACCACCCCGAGGGGGGAAAAAACAAGACTTGAGCTCGGACTTGAACTAAGACTAAACTAGACACAGACAGCAGGAACACAACCATATAACGACGAGAAACCAGCACAAGACAACAGACACGGATGGATTAAATACACACATGAGGAACGGTAATTGAATAAGACACAGCTGGGAACAAATCAAACTAAAGCAGGGAAACAAGGTGGGAGGGTTACACACTGACGAGACAAAGACGACGTGCAGCTGGCGACAGCCAAACTGCGCGTGACAGAAAACAAAGCACGCGGCCGATTGCATGCGAACCGCGTGCCAAACATAAACACACGGACGAGAGGAGGCGCGGCTCGCGCAAGGCTTGAAACCGCGCCTACTCACATAACGTAGAGCTCGCAAGAACGAGTTCTCACGAGCTCACGACAAGGACTAACACACACAAGTTATGAATGCCCGAATCCCGATCCAAAACCGAAACTGAACCAGACCCAAGTATCGGGACCGGACATCATAACTCGTACGAAAGACGTCACAGACAAACGCGCGCGCGGCTCGAATCCTCGACGCCGTGCGCACACACACCAAACACGAGACATAACGGTAGTGTCAGAGCTCTGCCACAAAACCAAGAAATGACTACTAGACCGAATGTGGCAGAACCCTGACACTTTGAGCCAACCATCACAAATTTAGGGGTTAAAATGGACTCTGACCTTAAGCTGGACAGTCAGATCAGGGCTGTGGTTAAATCTAGTTTTTTTTTCCAATTAAGACAGTTGACAGTTTCTTCAAAGGCAACATTTTGAGATGGTAATACATGCCTTTGTTACTACACGGCAGAATCCAGGTGGATTCTGCACTCTAGTGGCAGTTGAGGAGATCCCCGCTTCCATGTGTGATATGCATGCATGTGATAAAGCGCTGTATAAATGTAATAAATTATTATTAAAATTTTGAACTTGAGCTGCAAAACGGTTTGGTTTATCTGACATAAGTCCAGAATGGGATGCAACCATCCATCCTTCTTTGGAAAAATTAAGTACTGGCTGTAAAACTCAGTCTCCTTGTCTGGGAGAGGGACATACTCTATGGCCCTTTTCCCCAGCAGAGATTTTAATTCTTGCTCCATAACCAGAGCCTGCTCAAGGTCCACCACTGTAAGCAGGACCCTGTTGAACCTGGGCGGGCGAGACCTGAACTGATTCGTTTCCATGCAGCCAGAAATTCTACTAAGGGAGTTTCTTTAACATTTATCCTGGGGCTCTGACCTGCAGGTGACACCTGAAGGAACTGCTCTAGGACAAGCTCCCCATTGATGTTTCCGGGCTGCAATTGGGAAGACTTGGGATTGGTGTGCCCTGACACACACGTGGTGGTAGGCATGGAAGAATAATCTGTTGAGGGCACTGAGCTGTACAAAATTTCCCAAAATTTTGTCAGGTCTCCGAGGGATTACCCTCGGAGACCTGACACACTTGGCGGCAGGACCTCTTACCTGCAGCCTTTTTTAAGATGAGGACGGTCCTTAGATCTAGTTGACTGGGGCTGACAGCATCACCCTGACCCCTTCCCTCTGAGGGGCTGTGTAGGTAGCAACATTCTGCCTTTGGGTGGCACAGTGCAGCCTCTGAGACATGAGAGTGCCGGGGGAGGAGTTTCTGGAATACCGCCTCTTTTTTGGCAGTCTCCTGGAACCTCTCGACAACATTTTCCTGAGCTACCGAAGAGGAGGTGAGAGAAGGGCGTCCAAAAATATATATTTTTTATTCAAAATATATATTCTTAAATTCAGCCATAAGTGTCTCTCTGTGACCAGAGCTGCCATATAGCAGCCAATAGAGCTAGCTGTCTCCCTGGTGGCTCAGAGAAAAAGATCTGTGGCAGAACTCAGCAACTGCATCCGGGCCAATCCCCCCTCCCCCCAATTCTGTTTCTGCAGGTTTACTTGTAGTTGACCAAATATAGTCATGTCACAAAACAAAAATGAAAGTCAATGTCTGTTTGTGGTTGGCTCAGTGAACACACCTCCTACAAAACCAATGTTAAGCAACTGAAGTGCTTTTTTGTTTGAAGTCTTTATGGTTGTCTGTTTTTTTCTTTTCAAAGATAATAATTTTTAATTAAGTTCTGACTGAAAGCATACAATATGTATTTTGGCAATATTGACAAAATTCTTTGTTCTTTTCTCCTGCTTGAACTTCCAATTGTGGTCTCAAAAGGTAAGATTTCCTTACAGATATTTTGTGTATCCTCATTTGATGGCTCTGGTTTCATCAACAGTGTTTGTAAATACATCAATTTAGGTTAATTAGGTTGATCGAGGGATGTGAATTACATCTCCGTAGTTGACCCTCTTCAGATGACGTTTTGTTCTGATTGTTGGGTTGGCTTGTATGGTGTGTGGGCTGCTATAAAAAATTTAAAAATATAATATTTACAATTTACAATAAAAAGCCTATGACAAAAAGAAACGATATAAGCTAATTAATAACACAGGAAGGTACTGTTATAAAAACATGTACTTGGTAAAGTAGGGGTCTGAATGCATCAAATACACCTAAAAGTGCATGTAAAAAATATTGTGATCACTGACCATCGGGAGATACCATACATAAAGAAAAACAAGCAAGCAAAGAAAGAGCAGCTTGTGATGTAGGTTTCATATTCTATTGGCCTGTAATTGTGATGCAGTCTTTGCATATTAACTTTCCAGTTTTCTATTAATTTCAGGTTCTCACTCTTTATGGACGCTTGCAACATACATTAAAGGACAAACACAATTTCCTGAATTTAGCTATGTATTGATGTTGGATGATATCAGAGTTCTGTACTATAACGGTGAGACGAAGACTGTCTTTCCAAGAGGAAATACAACAGCTGAAGACGACGTGTTTGATTCAAATGTTCTCCTCACCATGAGTGACTACATACAATCATCCTTTATTGAAAAATGGATAGTAGCAACACAAAATGTTAATAAAACTTACAGTAAGTAGAACAAAAAACTTAATAGAAAAAGTTTATACAGTATTTTGGGAATTAATAATTATATAGTATTATCAGTATATTATAAATAAACATGCAGTTGTTGTTTTATGAAATTAAATAAACACTTTATTTCTCCATCAAAGGTACTCTTGCACTTCAGTGTCAGGTATTGGGGATAAAGGGATGAGCGAGGACTCAATTATGCAGGTGGAAAGGGCTTTTAATACAAAATAAAACAAAATGCAAACATAAACCACCCCGAGGGGGAAAAACAAGACAGAACTAAGACTGGGCTAAAACTTGACTTGACTAGACTAGACTAAACTACAGACTTGACTTGACTGGAAAGGACTCACAGGAAAAACTCAGGACAGGAACAGACATAGTAACGACAACGACGCAACACAGAACAGCAGACAAAGACGGAATATATAGGGAGGACATGGGGAAATTAACAAGGAAAAACAGCTGGGAAAAATCAACCTAATGACAAAGAAACAAGACGGGCGGGGTAACAGACAATACATGAACATGCAGACAATTAACCAAGACGACGCGCAGCTGTTGACAACCACTGCGCGTGACAAAACACAAGCACGCGGCCGATGGAATGCGAACCGCGTGCCAAACATAAACACACGGACGAGAGGAGGCGCGGCTCGCGCAAGGCTTGAAACCGCGCCCACTCACATAACGTAGAGCTCGCAAGAACGAGTTCTCACGAGCTCACGACAAGGACGAAGACACACGAGTTATGAATGCCCGAATCCCGATCCAAAACCGAAACTGGACCAGACCCAAGTATCGGGACCGGACATCATAACTCGTACAAAAGACGTCACAGACACGCGTGCGCGCGGCTCGAATCCTCGACGCCGTGCGCACACACACCAAACACGAGACATAACGGTAGTGTCAGAGCTCTGCCACAAAACCAAGAAATGACTACTAGACCGAATGTGGCAGAACCCTGACATTCAGAGGCTGGTTGTGAGTGAACTGAGGGACAATGGTGAACCATGCAGGACAAATGATCACACGGGATGCTGTCAGAGGCTCCACCACTGATGAGCTGCTTTATGTTGACAAGAACTTCACATACCAGGGTAATTTAAACATCTCAAATTCTGTGCTAAACATCCATCTTAAAATCAGCATGTGGAATCATGAAAATTTGTACCAACCGTTCTGCATGAAAACACTCAAGGGTTACCTTGAAAAAAGGAGAAATCAAGGCAATAGAAAAGGTATGACTGACTCACAGCTGAAGTACAGAATATCAAGTACAGTATTCTTATTTACATTTAGAAATGTTCAGTCTTATATACTGAAACAATAATGATTTCTGTCCGTTACCTTTTTCAACAGTGAAACCCAGAGTCAGGCTCCTTCAGAAAGAACTGTCTTCAGGGTTTCATGTGAGTTGTTTGGCAACAGGATTTTACCCTCGTCACATCAACCTGACCCTGTTCAGAGATGGGCAGCCTGTCTCTGATCATGAGATCACTGGAGGAGATCTGCTGCCCAATGGTGACGGGACGTACCAGATGAGGAAGAGTCTGGAGATCAGAGCAGACAAACACAAATACACCTGCTCTGCCACTCACCTCAGTCTGGACAACAAACTGGACATCACTTTGGGTAACTGGGTGTTAAAATTATAGGAATTGTGTGTACGTATACACACCACAAAACACTGTTTCTAATTTTTTGTGACATTTCTTACACGTTTCTTTCAGAATTTGATCCAGGTGATCCATTTAAATCAGTGATTCCCTCAGTGCTGATAGTTTTGGTTCTGCTGTTGGTGTTTGGAGCTGGAGGAGTCGTTTATAAATGCAGGAGAAGAAGAGCAGGTAGGATCTAAATGAGTCTAGAATATATGTGATGCAAATAATAAAACAAAAAGACATTTTTATTTACAATTGGCAATAAATGTTTAACATACATGTTGTGTCTTTGAACAAGTAATTATTATTCTGCAGCTCCAAGTTATTTGATTTTTAAAAATATTTTACATTTTATTTATTACAAATTATCTGCTCACTAATTCAAATTAAAATAATTTTCTTATTCAGCATCTGAAGACATTATGGCTATAACATTACAACGGAAAGTCACACAGATGTTAAAGTCGGGTGTGGTAAATATACACGAAGAAAAATGAATCAGGAACAAAGCTTTATTTTACTATTCTATACTTGGAAACAGGATAAACAAACGTGACACGAGAACAGATGAAGACTGTAGGAAACACAGGGAAGATAACTAACAAGGTGATTGATGACGAGACGAGGTGAGTTGAAAAACACTGGGAGAACATGGGAGGAACCAGGAAGTAAACAGATGACAGGACAAACATGTAACAAGATGAGTGAAACACCTTTAATTGAGTAAATGAATGAACTACCAAAAAGACGTTTAATCATGGCTGTGCTATGATTTCTGGTTTGCACTGTGTTCTACTTGTGTCTTGTTATTGACCCAGTGTGTCCCTGTATTTATAACCCTGTGTTTCGTTCAGTCTTTGTCAGATCTGTTTTTCTATTTCAAAATTGTAATGTATTTCAATGTTACTTACTATGTTTCTTTGTAATTATATATAATTAGTATATATATTTCTAAAGTACTATATCGATACAGTAGCAATTTTGGATTAAAAATAGTTTAAAGTAATTTCTACACCATTTTTTAAATGTAGTAGCCCAGTGGTCCCCAACCTTTTTTGTGCCGCGGACCGGAAAATGTTTGATAATTTTACCGCGGAATGGTTGGGGGGGTGCACGCGATTGTTGAGGCGGGGGGGCGGGGTTTGCACGCGATTGTTGAAACACACCTCCTCACTGCCAAAGCTACAGCGCCACAGCCGCTTGCAACCACTCACAGAGCGGTCCCCGGGGATTGGGGACCACTGTAGTAGCCTATGAAACTCATTATTTGTTTTTGCAAAGCTTTTTTTTTTCTTTAGGCCAGATGTGATATATATTAAATATAGATTGTATATTAAAGATTGTATATTCAAATAGAGTAATACCTTGGTTTGCGAGTTTAATTCGTTCCAATAGCGAGCTCGTAACCCAAAATGCTCGTACACCAAAACAAATTTCCCCATAGGAATGCACTAAAAATCACTTGATTCGTTCCACAGGACCATAAATGCCCATTTTAAATATTTTTGGGGTTTTAACCTATTAATTACATTTAAAATTATAACTATTAAGATCTCATATAAATACTAATTAAGTATTTTTAGAGTTTAACTGTCAATTATTAACAATTTACTGTAACATGCACTTTACCTCTTCACTGCTGGCATGATCGAGACGAGAGGAGAGGGGAGGGGGGGCGGGGTAACTGCTTATATATTTCACTATATTGTAGCATTGCTTCTTTTAATAACCAGACAGGTTCCTTCTCATTCAGAGATTTTATTGAGAACTATCGGATTGCTGTTCCGGCCGCAACCCATGCGTACATAACAGAAGAATCAAAACTATCTCTGCTTCAGAGCTCTATCTCTCTAATCCCTCACACTCAACTCTCTCTCTCTCTAGCCCCCCTGAAACCCCGCCTTCTTAAAGTGACAAGACTGTTAACTTAACACTTATTGAACACATCATATTAACTAGTTCCTTCAACATTTGTAACGATATTACAAAGTGAAGAATAGCGATCACAATTAATGCAACAACACGAGGTAAAACCGCTGTAAATCACTTATGTATATGATCTGTACAGAGTTATAACTGTTATAGTATGCTGTTCTATAAAAGTGTATGGCCCTTTAAGAACGTCATTGGGTGCGTTGTACTGAGAACACACGTGAGCCTCATTAGTATGCAATGTGTCCTGTTGGTAACACATGCGCCATTAATAAAGTTTCATCATATTCACATGTAATCATATTCACAACAACTTATAAAATAATGCACTGTGGTGAATGATTCACCCATACTGAGAGACACTGAGAGAATGAACGAGTTAAGGGGTGATAAAGGGATCTTTTCGACACAAAAATGCACCTGGGTGAGAGAATATTTTTTCTCGTGCACCGATACAATGCTCGTACACCGATTTTACTGTCCATGCTCGTACACCGATTTGCTCGTTTACCAAGCACTCGCAAACCGAGGTATTACTGTATATAATGTGTGCCAGCAACACAAGGTTTTAGAGCAGCGAAACATTCTGTGTTAAAATTCTCTCTGTTGCAAAGACAGCACAGCATGTGCTATGGATAAACTAACTGTAACCATGGTATTGTGGCAGGAATGTGGGATAATCATATTGAATTTTATATTATTAATGGAAACATCTATTAAATGTGTCATAAAATAGAGGTGCATACAAATTTTGTGTATTTGTATTTATATCAAATGTTTAAATACAATAAATGCATTCTAGATGCTATAGAAACAAAATTGTGACTTGTTACTTGATTGTGTGGTGCCATTTTTTTACCTTGGATGGTCTAAATATATGATACAATTAAAGACTATTGGTTATTTTATATAAATGCAGTAACAACATTTAATTTTTACTCTAAATTTACTTATGCATCCCAACTAATCCTATTGTCAAATATGTAATATAAATATAAATCTACAGAAAAGCATCCGTCCCCCATGTGTGTCCAAAACATTGAACTTGCCCCCCCCCCCTTTTTTTTAAAGAAGAAATTTGGACACCCCTGATCTAAGCTAACAGTTCACAAGGTCATTATTTAATTTCAAGTCATTTTTTATTTGTGCTGACTAAAATGATTAGATAATAGAAATATCTAAGGAAAAAAATGTGAAAATGGCAAAAATAGTATTTCAAAGCTTTTAATAATAATAAAAAAGAAAATCAATAAGCAATATATACAACGTTTAGACAACGTTTGGACATCTCTGATCTAGGCAAACAGTTCTTTTTTTATTTGTGCTGACTAAAATGATTAGATTATAGAAACATCTAAAGACAAAAATAGTATTTCAAAGCTTTTAATAAAAAATAAATAAGCAATATATACAAATGTATTCAATAGAAAAATGTTATCTGATAAATAATCACAAATAATTACTGCAGCAAACAAAAAAAGTCTGTAGATGAAGTTTTCGCACAGTGGCCAAGTGATTTTGGTAACGGTGACCTCATTTCCTTTGTATTCTTCATTGTAAAAACTGATGGCTGTATGTAGCATCATGTGTTGTTGTGCCGGTAAACTGTTAAAAGAAGAAAAAGGGAATTTAATCACTGAACAAACAAACAAACACAACTCAGTCATGATTAAATAAACATTCAATATAATTGTAAAGAAAATCCTCCTTACCATATAGGACTGTGCATCTCTGAAGTGTGAAGTAGAAGGAAAGTTGTTTTCCATCTGTTGTGTTGAATCACTGAAGGATGTGAATGCTGGACAGATCTGGACATTGTCTTGCACGTGTCCCTGCGGTTCTTTCAGAGACCAGTTTTCAGTCTGAAGCCTTTCTAAAGTATCTTGTGAGAAGTGTAGGGGAATTTAAATTAATTTACCTGAGAACCAGATTTAGTTTGCAGTTTCATCAGCATGACGCCGCCCCACATACAATCAGAATCAGAATCAGAATCAGAAATCAGAATCAGAAAGAGCTTTATCGCCAAGTGTGCTTGTCACACACAAGGAATTTGTCTTAGTGCTGAAGCTTCCAGTGCACATATACAACACAACATGAACAAACAACCAAAAAAATATCACTGAAGAGCTCAAACACCGAGACGCCATTTGCGGCGCCAAGAAATGAGTGCAGTTTAGCAAGCATACATAGCAGCAGACACAACAAAAACAAACATAATATACAAACATACATTACACATAAGAACATAATACTGCAATTTAACACACAGACATAGGGATTTTTTTCATTGGAGATTGGGGAGGGAAATAGATAAGAACAGATAGAGGCAGGACACGCAGACGGGTGAGAGGGAGAGTAGTCACAACATCAGATGTTTAGAGAACAGTTCTGTGGCTTTGTCCCTGAAGGAAGATAAGGGAGACCAGGCTGTCATCATGCTGGCTTCCCAACGAGAGATAGGGGCAGAAATACAACTACTTTTTAATAATCCATTCGTTGATCAGTAATTTTGTCCGGATCATAATCAGTCAGTTCAATCCAATCAAGTTCATTTCTGGTCCTCAGCACCGTGTCCAGCCTCATAGCCAGACCGGATACCATTCGTGAAAGTTCACCGATCTGGCTCGCTGTCCGGACTGTGTTGTTACGATACAGTTCGCATAGGTTACGATTCAGTTCCTCAATCTTTATCACTCGCTGATCTAATTCCTTCAGACGGTCAGACACGGCCTCGAGGCAATTCTTCATTTCTACAGACAGCGGCTGGGTGAATTTGCTCGCAGTTGTCTTGCCAATCTTTCGATAGGTCAGGATAATCCCAAAGCCAAACAATGGGAATCCCGCTATCAGTAATCCAATCATATCCATTTCAATATTGTCAGGAGTCCAGCAAGCAGTGGGTCCGAAGAAGAACAGACAGATACTACCGCAAGGGCAAAGCAGGTCAGAGCGGAGCTTAGGAAAACACGTCTGCAGTCACGAGAGTCAGGAAGAGAAGAGTTCTAAAAAAAATACAATAACATTGTTACAGCAATTATACTCTAACAGAGGCTACTAACTACGTGATTGATGACGGTTAAAAGATTCTGATTGGCTAAGAAAGAAAGAAAGAAAGAAAGATACACAAAAATAGTAATTTTCCACTCAAGAGCAGACCATCTGAAGCATATCTTCGTTGATAACATGGTTGACGGGATAGTGACCTTCCACGTAACAGAAATGCGTTTCTTGGAGTCAGATTGTCCAGAACAACAAGTTTTATGGTGCCAATTAATCACCTCACCAATATGAACGCACACACAGATACACAGCAGCTTCTCCAAGGCTGAACTCGGCTCAGGCTCCAACTATCAACAGAGAGACTCTCAAAACATTCTGATAACATGCTCTCTCTGTTGAGACGTGCTGACAATATTCATCCTTACTCGATGGAAAAATACAGAAGAGTAAAGAAAGGTTTTAACAAATAAAAATCCCTAACTTGATTATAAATCACTCTTTACAAATCATTCAAATAAGAAAAAGGAAAGGAACATGAAAATAAGACAAAGAAAAAAATATAGGTACAAATAAGAAAAATAAAATAATATATATAGAAGCGGCAATGGATTTCCGAATCGTATCTTTCAGAAGCATCTTGGTGTTGTTTCATGGTTGGAGGTCTCAGACTGTTAAAGTTATAAAGACTGATAAAGTTTTATATCAGAATGGCTGATGTTGAAGCCTGAAATATATATCACAATCATTCTCTGTTTATTTGTTGGCCAGAGGAAAACTGGTTCCCCGACTGAGCCTGGTTTCTCCCAAGGTTTTTCTCTCTCCATTCTGTCACCTGCTGGAGTTTTGGTTCTTGCCACTGTCGCCTCTGGTTTGCTTAGTTGGGGAAACTTAACACTTAATATTCATCAATATTATTGAGTGGCCTGCTCTTCTAGAGCTGTGTACAGCCAAAACAAACTTTGTCACATTGTTTTCCTGTTATCTCTGTAAAGCTGCTTTGAAACAATCTCTTGCATAAAGTGCTATATGAATAAAGGTGACTTGACTTAAAGAGCGGTGTGACTTCTGCTCTGACGATCTTGTCTTTTCTTTCCAATAACCCTTTCAGTTTCAGACACCATCTCATCTTGTACCTCTCTTGATCCCTGATTCTCTATTTTCTTTGCACTGATGTTCGTTGCACTTCTCTATTTCGTTGATTTTTCCCATGCCTTCTTTCACTTCTTTGGTGTTGAACTGTACTGCTTTAGTTAAGCAAGCTACTCTGTTTAAAACTACTCTCGAAGTTGTTTTCCAAACTTTGAACGGCTTCCAATATGGCTAGGTTAGAGACCTCATCTTCCTTTGATTTAGTTTTGCTCTTCTTCCTGTCTGGAAACTTGCTCAGAGTTGCTGCTACAAAGTCTTTTCTCTTTCTGTGCAAACCTCTATAGCATAATCGTGGTCAGCAGATTGCTCTGGAGTCTTTACCACTTTACTGCTCATTGCAGCTTGTTGTTTTTTTCTCCACTGTTCCCCTCTTTGAATATCAGTGATGCCGGTTTGATCATACTTCATTAAAACTACAATTATTTGGAGTGTCTTTAACAAAACGCTTAATTAATATTTGGGACAATTTTGCTTTAGTTTCTGATACAAGTAACTGTTCAACATGTCATCTTTCCATCTTTCATTTTTTTCATCTTTTAAAGTGTGCTTTCAGGGGTGTAAAAGGGGAAGAAATACATTTTGTGATGCAATTGGAATATCATTTCCATTGGGTAAACAAGGATTTTTTTTCAGTCGGTTTACAAAAATCCCTGGATTATAACAGTAAAACTAGGCCTACTTTCTTGAGGTGGCCTTGGTATGAAAGGTGCAGTATCTTGCTTTTGTTTCCGATTGCCCTAAAAAGGCACACAAATGCTATGGTTTCTTTCAGTTTTACAAAGCTTTGTTTCTACTAAGCACACAGGATGTTTGTGCAATTTCCTGTTAAGTCAGTCATCTTCTATATACAAATTCTTTCACCAAACTAGAATGAACGCATGTTCTTGTGTGTTTGCTTTCAGTTTCAACCTCTGTTTTTACAGGTAGGCTGTAATTTCAGTATATGTTTATATGCATGATCTAATATGCTTTGAATTGAGCTGTTATTGCCAGGATTCTGTCATTTCAATCTAGTTTTCTTGTGGTTTTGTGACAGAGCCCTGACACTACCATATTGTCACATCTTCCTGCGAGTCTGCTCAAGTCGCGCGCTCCCCTGTCTGTGTTGTGTCTTGTGTGTGGGCCTTCGGTCTCGGTTTCGGTTTTGTGTCAGGATTCAGACATTCATGCTTTGTGTGTTTGTCCTCTGTCCTCCTGTTCTGTGAGTGTGTGCAGTTTCGAGTTCGCTAAGGCTGCGAGCTCTCATGCCCGTGTCACTAAAAGCCCTTCCTTATTGCAAATTGAGTCCTTGCTCATCCCTTCACCCAACCCTAACAGATATTACATGTAAAGGGGGTTGAGTAAGAAGTGGATTAGTATTTGTTAACCGTCTCATTTTGAAGTTCTCCGGAGGTTGCATTTCTCTGCTGCATTGAGGCTGCTTAATTTTAGATTACATTACATTCCAAAGTCATTAAAGAAATTATAACAGTTTATGCTTGTTGTTACCTTAAATAGAACTAAAATGTCAGGAACATTCGTGGTCACTCTCTATTGCCTGTATAAACCCTTGCCCCAGCCGGACTTGCAAGTTATTACATTACAAGGCAGTGCAGTATTGGCTTTTATAACAGCACACAACACACATTTCCTTTGAGGTTTTTAGCCATTATGGACAAAATTATTTTCATTATCATCATTTTGCTTCCAGCAGCTTCACCAAGATGTAAGTGTTATCATTTTAAACTGTTTCATTAAACATATGTAGACATTTAAGGTGACTATGACACATGTAACATTATCTTTTTGATTATATGCTTTTTGCTTGAATGCCCTTCATTACCTTGAGTATATTAAAATGTTTTTATGTTGTATTTGGCATGTTGTGTTTTGATATGTTGTTGCTAGTGAAGAACAGTCAAGAATTTGTTTAAGTGAAGTTCAGGTGAATTGGGCTATAAAAGATTAGGCCAGATAAGATTGCATTTACATTTATGCATTTGGCAGACACTTTTATCCAAAGCTACTTACATTACATTCAAAATACACATCGACATTCTAATAAGTTCTTGCTTTCCCTGGGAAGCGAACCCATGACCTTGGTGTTGTAATTACTAATGCTCTTTTGTTGCTCTGTAGTTTGAGCGACAGGAAAGATAGTAGTGTCAAAGTCTATTAAAATCGAACAATAAATAACTGAAAGAAAATGACCAGATATGTCTTACCTTATAATTAAAGACCATAACTAAGGAATGTGATTAATTACTAAATAAATTGTATGGCATGATTTTGCCGAGATTTAGTCTCCTCAGCTTTGAGCATGTCCCAAAATTGAAAATTTAAAAGGGATTTTCACACTTGAAATAATTATTCTTGGGTCATTCTAAACCCTTTGTAAGAATACTTGCTTCATGTTTCAGATTACTCACAATTTACTTGCCCGGGGTTAGCCGCAGTGTGAAAACCCTAATGATTGAAATAAGTGTTGGCTATTGTCGCTGAACTGTCTATCTTGTCCGTTTGTTTAATTCATGGTTCCCCATGTGCTCTTCTGTTGTCACCTGTCTTGTCATCAATCACCTTGTTAGTCTCTTCAGCTTTGTCTCATCTCTGTAATCATTCTCTGTGTTTTCCCTCAGTCTTTGACTAGGTGATGGTCAGTGTAGAGTTTTGTCTAGTCATCGGCTATGTCAAATTCAAGTTTATTGGTAGTCTGTTCTTTCTGATATTCTGATTTTATTCATTAAAATAATGTTTGATTATCTTCTCCGTTCTTGTGCTTCTACACCACAGGTGTTTAATACCATTCTAGCTTTTTAATAGTTCAAATATTTTGTTAATAATCTACCTTCGTTATGTAGGTGTGTTTTTATTGTGGTCACGTGATCACTCAACAACCATGTGTGCCTTAAAATATGTAAAATGTCTTTAAAAATAAAATTCAATGTATATGTCACACCCTCACTTCATTGGGACTCATGGTTGGTTTTCATTTGGTCACATAATCCTTTGCTTCAGTTTTCCCTCCACTTGTCAATCACCATGGACACTAATCGTCACCACAGTTGTTTATCAGTTCCATCCATCACTGTGTGCATTTAGTTCTGCCTTCTCTTGTGTTGTCGGTTGTTGTTTGTTTCTGCTAATGTGTTTGTAGAGACACTGTTACGATGCCTTCATCAATGTGCATTTACTTTTTACATTTTAAACTCTTTGTCTGTGACAGTATAACAAATAATAATAAAATCAATATATACAATCTTTCATGCAATAATGTAAACTGCCAGCTTTTAAGTTTGCTCTTTTAATTTAGTCAGTAGTGTTCATTTCCGCTCCTATAGAGTCAAAATCCTGGAGTGTTTATCTCCAACACACCTGACTAGAAATTTTGGTAACATTTTAAATTAAGGTTCCCTTTGTAAAGGGTTTATTAAGGTGTTTGCTAATGACTATAAATGCATTATAAATCCTTGATAAGCAGTTATAACTGCATTAATAAAAAGGGTGACTTTAAAACAATACCTACCAAATAGCGAGCCATGTTTAACTCACAATAAATGCCCAATAAATGTAAATGTAATATATAAATACACAATAAATGTAATAAATTCTTAATTCATTTATTCACACTTATTTTATTTATTTCACGATGCAGCAAAAACAGTGTGACTGAAGGGTGTTGTATTTGTGGTTTTCTCATGAATATCCCATGACTGACATTTTTCTTATGTTGCTTACTCAGACTCACTCATGAATATCTGCAAAAAGGTCATGATGCCTGACAACAGAAATGTATCAAAACATCTCGGGTTATGTATATAGCCTTAGTTCCCTAAGGGGGAACGAGACGCTGTATCGAAACGCAAGGGGAATGCCTTGGCATGTAGTCTAGTGAAGCATTGTGAAATTGATCGCGGGTTGGTGACGTCATGATTCAGGATCATAAAAAGGCGCCAGAAACCAGAAGCGGCAGCTCAGAGAGTGTCTGAAGCAAGCCCAGAGGTGCAAAGAGCTGAGGCAAATGACGCAGCGTCTCGTTCCCTCTTAGGGAACTAAGGTTACATATGTAACCCGAGACGTTCCTTTTCATGGGAACTCAAGCTGCGTCGAAATGCTAGGGGAACGATATGCCAACGCCACCTCAGTGATGCCGGCTGCAGGTGTATCGCAGCTCACTACGAGAGCACCCGTGTCCCTGGAGCGGAGTAGAGGTCAAGCTGGTAGAACCTCTGGAATGTGTGCGGGGAGGACCAGCCTGCCGCAGCACAAACAGAAGTAAGGGAAAACCCTATGAGAAAGCCATAGAGGAAGCCATACTCCTAGTGGAGTGGGCATGGACCCTCAGGAGAAGGAATTCCGGATTACTCCTAAGCCAGAGAGATAGCCTCAGCTATCTATCTGCTCAAATTAGTTTAGATGCCCGGGCCCACTCGAGGGTCCTGGCAGAAGAACAGCTGGTCGGTCCTACGCCACAGGGAGACCTAGTGGACATAAGGGTCCAGTGCTCACACTGGAATGACCTTGTTCTTGAATCCTGGCCATGATCACCAAAGGGGCAGAGGACAGAAGCCTCAGGCCTCGGGGGACACGAGAACAAGTCACCCCTCGGAGGCCAAGTACAGAAAAACTAACTCTCTCCAGAACTCCCGGGAGCAGGGCGATCGGGGAAAGCTACAGATGTAGCCTCAGCCATGTCCGAAACCTAGAATCCAGCCCAAAAGAGGACCTGGAAGAAAGAGGGGGACACCGCAGAGAACGACGGGAAGTTCCCCAATTTTGAGCTCTATTTTTTCAGAATTAAGCAGTAGAAAGTTAGTCATCCAATTTTTTTTATATCAGATATACATTCTGTTAATTTAATGAATTGGTATGTTTCATCAGGAAGAGAAGAAATATAGAGCTGAGTATCCTCAGCATAACAGTGAAAGCTAATGCCATGCTTCCTAATAATTGCACCCAAAGGAAGCATGTACAGGGTGAAAAGCAACGGTACTGAACCTTGAGGAACTCCATACTGAACCCGTGATCGATATGACATCTCCTCATTTACTGCTACAAACTGATAACGGTCAGATAAGTATGATTTGAACCAGGCTAAGGCAATTCCACTAATGCCAACACAATTTTCAAGTCTATTCAGAAGGATTTTGTGGTCGATTGTATCAAATGCAGCACTAAGGTCCAGTAACACTAACAGAGAGATACAACCACGATCGGATGATAAGAGCAAATCATTTGTAACTCATTTGTAAATCATTTGCAGTGGTTCTTAACCTGGGTTCGATCGAACCCCAGGGGTTCGGTGAGTCAGTCTTTGGGGTTCGGCGGAGGATAAGACACATCCAACTCATATGATTAGAGTTAGCAATTGTTTTTTGAGGATGCTGAACATAAAAACAAAGAAAACTAACAGACTTTTTTTTTTGTTGCAAAAATGACATGAGAGTGGCACTTGCCAAGGTGAAGCCGCATTTCTTAACTGGTCTCTGAAAGGCAACAGCAGAAGTCACACCGATTCATTATTATATTTTTGTTTTTGTGTGAAAATCATGTTTTATTTGTTTTGTTCTTTGAACACAGTGATGTTGATGCACGTTTCATTTTGTGCACCAGTAAAATATATACTTATGTTTTGAATTTGAAAAAAAAAATGTATATATATATATATATATATTTCCAATTAAGAAGGGTTCGGTGAATGCGCATATGAAACTGGGGGGGTTCAGTAGCTCCAACAAGGTTAAGAACCACTGCTCTAATGAGAGCAGTCTCAGTACTATGATACGGTCTAAATCCTGACTGGAAATCCTCATAGATGCTGTTTCTTTCTAGAAAGGAACTGTCACGGTTCACTGTTTTCAAGGACTCTTGTTTTGCCTTTTGTCAGTCACATGTTCATTTTGTTCTAGATCTTTCCGTCACCCATCAGTTACCATAGTCACTAATCATCACAGGTGTTTGTCTTTAGGTTCATCACTGTTAGTATATTTAGTCCACCTTGTGCACTCTTTAGTTGTCAGTTCTCGTTTTACGCAGTGGCGTGTATTTTCTTCCTTGAGTTTCTGTTTAAATAAAGATACAATGTTTGTAGTATCTTCATCTTCGAGCCTTCTTCCTACACGCACCCGTGACAGAAGAACTGACCCAACAAAAATGATTAAAGCTTCGAGCTACACCGCGGAAAGAAAGCGGGCAGAGGAACGTCTTTGGCAAGTCGTCATGCAAGGAGGGCGGCCGATAGAGGACTACGTGGAGGAGTTTTTGGAGTTGGCTGATTTGGTGAGCTGGGGAGACACCAAGCTTAATTTGCATTTCTGGGCTGGGTTGGATGACGAAGCGTGTATTCAGCTAGACCCGGACGAGTGCTGGCAGCCGTTCCCGGACTTCCTCAATCTGGTCCTTTACATAAACTGCTCACCATTCTACGTCGGGGAGGCTGACACGCCAGCTCTCGCGCCTCGTCAGCCAGCGCCCAAGCCTGCCGCTCGTCAGCCAGCGCCTGTTCCCGCGCCTCGCCGCCCAGCGCCTGTTCCCGCGCCTGAGCCCGAGATCCATCTGCCAGAGTCAGAGCCCGAGATCCGTCTGCCAGAGTCAGAGCCCGAGATCCGTCTGCCAGAGTCAGAGCCCGAGATCCGTCTGCCAGAGTCAGATCCAGAGATCCGCCAGCCAGAGCCAGTGCAAGATCCAGAGATCCGCCAGCCAGAGCCAGTGCAAGATCCAGAGATCCGCCAGCCAGAGCCAGTGCAAGATCCAGAGATCCGCCAGCCAGAGCCAGTGCACGATCCAGAGATCCGCCAGCCAGAGCCAGTGCACGATCCAGAGATCCGCCAGCCAGAGCCAGAGCCCGATCCAGAGATCCGCCAGCCAGAGCCCGATCCAGAGATCTGTCAGCCAGAGCCAGAGCCCGATCCAGAGATCCGCCAGCCAGAGCCAGAGCTCCCTTGGCCTGACCCGCCAGACCTTTCAGACCTTCAGGACCTCCCGTGGCCCGAACCGCCGGCCGACCTGGACCTTCCGTGGCCCGAACCGCCGGCCGACCTGGACCTTCCGTGGCCCGAACCGCCGGCTGACCTGGACCTTCCGTGGCCCGAACCGCCGGCCGACCTGGACCTTCCGTGGCCCGAACCGCCGGCCGACCTGGACCTTCCGTGGCCTGATCTTCCAGATCTCCCAGACCTTCCGTGGTCTGAACGTCCAGACCTCCTCGCCCTGCCGGCCCCGCCTGCGCTCCTCGCCCTGAAGCTGCCAAAGCCTCCTCCCATTCACCATCTGGGGACTAAACCTAAATATTTTTTTGGGGGGGGCCATAGTGCCTGCGCGAGGGCGGGTGGGACAAAGGAGGCGGAGCCTCCTGGGAAGGACTTAGTCCCAGCGCCGCCCTGGAGGGCTGTGCCATCCAGGGTACCGGATCCTCCTGCTCCGCCCTGGGGGGTTGCGCCACCCAGGGCCCCGGATCCTCCTGCTCCGCCCTGGGGGGGTTGCGCCACCCAGGGCCGCGGATCCTCTGAGACCACCCTGGAGACCACCCTGACTCCCTGCACCTCGGTCTCCAGGATGCCCACCCTCCCACCCCTTTTGGACTTTCGTCGGCGCAGGGTCGCGCCTTCTGCGGGGGGGGGAGGGGGGGAGTAATGTCACGGTTCACTGTTTTCAAGGACTCTTGTTTTGCCTTTTGTCAGTCACATGTTCATTTTGTTCTAGATCTTTCCGTCACCCATCAGTTACCATAGTCACTAATCATCACAGGTGTTTGTCTTTAGGTTCATCACTGTTAGTATATTTAGTCCTCCTTGTGCACTCTTTAGTTGTCAGTTCTCGTTTTACGCAGTGGCATGTATTTTCTTCCTTGAGTTTCTGTTTAAATAAAGATACAATGTTTGTAGTATCTTCATCTTCGAGCCTTCTTCCTACACGCACTCGTGACAGGAACATAGCTGTGAAAATATTGCCTTTTCTAGAACCTTGGACAAGAGTCACTGTCTCAAATAAATACCTAGGGTTGTATTTGTTTTCTTCTAAGAGGGTAGAAAAATAAGCAGATCTGGCTGATTTTAAGGCCTTTCTGAAAGCAATAGAGCTGTCTTTCCATGAAATGCGAAAAACCTCTAGCTTAGTTATTTTCCAGCTCCGCTCCATTTTTCTGGCTGCTCTCTTGAGGGCCCGGGTGTGTACATTGTACCACAGTGTTGGACTGTTTTACTAATCTTCTTTAAGCTCAACGGAGCAACAGTGTCTAAAGTGCTGGAAAAGAGAGAATTAATAGTTTCTGTTGCAACATCAAGTTCTTCTAGGCTATCTGAGATTTTGAGTAGATAAAACTGATCAGGAAGATTATTTATGAGGTTATCTTTTGTGTTAGGAGTGATAGTTCTACTATATTTGTAATAGGGAGTTAGTTTTTCAGCTGTGGCTAAAGGTAGTCTATAGTCTACAGCAGAGCAATGATATCTCAGATCATTACTTAGTTGCGTTACTAAGTAATGATCTGAGATGTCATCGCTCTGCTGCAGAATTTGAACAGTATCAACATTGATCCCATGTGACAATTTTAAGATTTAAAATATGATTATGAGAATGAGTGGGTCCTGACACATGTTGTATAACTCCAATAGAGTTTAAAATGTCTCTAAATACCAATCCCAATGCGTCTTTTTCATTATCTAAATGGATATAAAACTCACTGACAATTATGACTTTATCTGCAGACATTTATTCTGATAGAAAATCAGCAAATTCTTTGATAAAGTCTGTTTGGTGCCCTGGTGACCTGTATACAATAGCCAAAACTAAAGTTAAACAGGAATATTTATGTGAACTAGATAATTTTACATTAAGGACCATCACTTCAAAATAATTATATTTAAAATTAGATCATTGAGCACTTTGAGCATGTTACTATAAATTACAGCAACACCTCCTCCTTTACCTTTCAGACGAGGCTCATGTTTATAACAGTAATCTTGAGGGGTGTAGTTTAAAGTAATGTAATCGTCTGGTTTTAGCCAAGTTTCTGTCAAACACAGCACATCTAGTTTATGATCTGTAATCATATCATTTACAATATGTGCTTTTGAGGAAAGGGATCGTACATTCAGTAACCCAAGCTTTATAATTTGTTCATTTGTGTTATATCCATTCTTAGTTGTTTGTATATCAATTAAATTTTTACCCTTAAACGGTTTTGAGAGTTTTTTGTACAGGGAGTGCAGAATTATTAGGCAAATGAGTATTTTGACCACATCATCCTCGTTATGCATGTTGTCTTACTCCAAGCTGTATAGGCTGGAAAGCCTACTACCAATTAAGCATATTAGGTGATGTGCATCTCTGTAATGAGAAGGGGTGTGGTCTAATGACATCAACACCCTATATCAGGTGTGCATAATTATTAGGCAACTTCCTTTCCTTTGGCAAAATGGGTCAAAAGAAGGACTTGACAGGCTCAGAAAAGTCAAAAATAGTGAGATATATTGCAGAGGGATGCAGCAGTCTTAAAATAGCCAAGCTTCTGAAGCGTGATCATCAAACAATCAAGCATTTCATTCAAAATAGTCAACAGGGTCGCAAGAAGCGTGCGGAAAAACCAAGGCGCAAAATAACTGCCCGTGAACTGAGAAAAGTCAAGCGTGCAGCTGCCAAGATGCCACTTGCCACCAGTTTGGCCATATTTCAGAGCTGCAACATCACTGGAGTGCCCAAAAGCACAAGGTGTGCAATACTCAGAGACATGGCCAAGGTAAGAAAGGCAGAAAGTCGACCACCACTGAACAAGACACACAAGCTGAAACGTCAAGACTGGGCCAAGAAATATCTCAAGACTGATGTTTCTAAGGTTTTATGGACTGATGAAATGAGAGTGAGTCTTGATGGGCCAGATGGATGGGCCCGTGGCTGGATTGGTAAAGGGCAGAGAGCTCCAGTCCGACTCAGACGCCAGCAAGGTGGAGGTGGAGTACTGGTTTGGGCTGGTATCATTAAAGATGAGCTTGTGGGGCCTTTTCGGGTTGAGGATGGAGTCAAGCTCAACTCCCAGTCCTACTGCCAGTTTCTGGAAGACACCTTCAAGCAGTGGTACAGGAAGAAGTCTGCATCCTTCAAGAAAAACATGATTTTCATGCAGGACAATGCTCCATCACACGCGTTCAAGTACTCCACAGCGTGGCTGGCAAGAAAGGGTATAAAAGAAGAAAATCTAATGATATGGCCTCCTTGTTCACCTGATCTGAACCCCATTGAGAACCTGTGGTCCATCATCAAATGTGCGATTTACAAGGAGGGAAAACAGTACACCTCTCTGAACAGTGTCTGGGAGGCTGTGGTTGCTGCTGCACGCAATGTTGATGGTGAACAGATCAAAACACTGACAGAATCCATGGATGGCAGGATTTTGAGTGTCCTTGCAAAAAAAGGTGGCTATATGGTCACTGATTTGTTTTTGTTTGGTTTTTGAATGTCAAAAATGTATATTTGTGAATGTTGAGATGTTATATTGGTTTCACTGGTAAAAATAAATAATTGAAATGGGTATAAATTTGTTTTTTGTTAAGTTGCCTAATAATTATGCACAGTAATAGTCACCTGCACACACAGATATCCCCCTAAAATAGCTAAAACTAAAAACTACTTAAAATATTGATATAAAAATATTCAGCTTTGATATTAATTTTTTGTGTTCAGTGAGAACATGGTTGTTGTTGTTCAATAATAAAATTAATCCTCAAAAATACAACTTGCCTAATAATTCTGCACTCCCTGTATTTGCTAATTCGAGGAACACACACAGTCTCTATAGGATATCTAGGTGAAAGAGTCTGCATCAAGCCCGGCCGATGCCCCGCCCCCGGGAGTCATTTACTCCATTATGATTGGCCCCCGGGAGTCATGTACTCCACTGTGATTGGCCCCCGGGTGTCATATACTCCACTGTGATTGGTTGGTTTGTACAGCTCCAGCTCGCACGAAAAAGGAATCTTCCGCACACAACGCGGCAAAGCGCTATTCATTCAGCACTCGCGGGCCGCACTTACATTAAACTTTCAAATGGTCCCATGTTTGAGACCCCTGCACTAGACTAACGTTCGCTCGTGCTCTGTGCTCTGTCCTGTCATGTGAGCGCTCGTGGTATCACTCGAGGTTTCAAGTTCGCAAAGGGGGCTCACTCTCTTGTCCGAGTGAGTTGTGTTCTGTGTTGCACGCAGCTTGTGTTTTCACTGGCTACCTGCTTTCATGTTGCCTTGTTTTGTGGGGACACACAGCTTTTGAGTGTTCTCATTGGCTGTGTGTTCATGTCATGTTTTAGTCTGAGCACATGGCTTGTCACGTGTGTTTCTTTTGCCATGTGCTCTTGTCAAGTGTGTAACCCCATCCATCTTGTTTCCTCGTTATTGGCTTGATTTGTCCCACCTGTCCTCCCTCATCATCTGCATTGTTTGCTCCCTATTTATTCTCCCTGTGTTTGCTGTAAAAAATTTAGGGCAAGTTTACAAGAGCAATGTACTAAAAACTGAACGTTTTTTCCTTTGCATCGCATTTAGTCGTCGTCGTCGTCTTTAAAATGATCCCTGTTCTCATAGATCCGTGACTATTCAAATTCACAGTACTCTGGGTTTGAGCTCACTTTCTGAGCTCAGAGCCCTCGTTGTCACGTTTATGTTAGATTCACATTACTCTGGACTCTTAGTTTACCTTGTCATTGTCACATGTTCCCCGTTCCTTATCTCACCGTCACTCAGTTCCCTTCATCACTTATTAGTCACAGGTGTTTTGTGTTCCAGTTGAATCACTGTCAGTATTTAAGTTCTCCTTGTTCACTCCCCAGTTGTCGATTGTTAATGTCATGTCGTAGTGTTTGTTCAACGTGTGGATGCCTCAGTTTTTGCACTCTCATGTGTTGTTTTGTTTTCGTTTCCATATTAAGTGTTTTTGTTTAATTCCGTGCTCCGCGCGTCTCTCTCTCCGCATCGCACGTCAGCTACATACACACCAGCTGTAACACTCGTGAATTCACATTTTTATAGTTTACAAAGAGACAACAACGGTATCGTTTTAAAAAACTCCGTCTTTGAAATGTTTACAATAGTTAGCTTTTTCAGGCAAACTGTTGTCATGTAAATGTTATGCCATATAAATGAAGGGGATAAAGGGCATAAAAAGTTCTCAGTTTTTTTTTAAAACGGTGTATAAATGGCCCCTTAGAAAATGTATCTGTTTTAGTTTCGTTTTGACAGTGAACCGGCTCTCTTCTTGTAAAGTAAAACACTATATTTATCAAATCCCTGAAGAGTGGAGTATTCATAAAGCATCTATTTATTTATCTATTTATCTTATAATTGTTTAGGATATTTTACACTTTGCTATTAAAAAATATATTGTTTTGCTATTTGTATGTTTTCAGTCACATTAATGCTTCAACAATTATCCCTCTGTGCTAAAAGATTATATATATATATATTTACACAAATATAAACACGCACAAACAGACATATTTTATATTTGTGTAAATCATACGACTGGTTTAGTTTGAATGAATGATTGATTAGGATATTATTAGAGTATACAGACATTAGTTTATTGCTACTACTGGTTTTTCGATCAGAAAGTCTCACTGAATTACACCTTTTCCTTCAGCTTTCCGTAAAGGGAGGAGCTCTTTTGCACGTCTGCTTATAAATAAACAGCCAGCAAAGTATAGCTAAAAGAGTTTCGATTTCGCCTTCAAGCGTAAACAAAAATACACATTAAACATCCGAGACATGGCTGTAATTCTCATCCTGCTTGCAATGTCAGCTCCAGTAGTTTCTTCCAAAGGTAAGAAATCAAACAAGAGCTGTACGTAAAGGTTAGTTTGTCGCATGTCATGTCGCATACCATACTTTTGATATTACGCACGTTTTATCTCACATGTTCATTTAAAATCTTTACTAGTCTAAAGTATAGTTAATAGCCGTTGTCATTTGTACGAAGTTGGACAGTCTTTCTGCCAATTGGTCAAGGACTGCGGAACACACATAATTAATGTTCCATGTTTTCATTCTTTCATTCTTTCGCTTTAAATCTGGTATTTACACAGTATTTCAATCACTATAGAAGCATAGCAATTAAATAATTGAAAAAAATTTCCACAGGATCTCATTCTTTGAGTTTGCATTCAACATACATAAAAGGACAAACATTACTTCCTGAATTTAGTTACACGTTGATGTTGGATGACATTGTGGTGGGACAACTGAACTCAAACACATGGACATATGTTCCAAGAAGAAATACTACAAATGAAGATGATGTGATTGACCCACAGCATATTCGCATCATTAGTAAATATATTTATGATGATTTTGTGGAGAGATGGATTGTACTGGATGGAGGAAACCTTACAGACAGTAAGTAAAGCGATTCTCCGACATCATTTGAAATACAAAACCACAAACACTGTGATGAACACTCGTATCTGCACTATAACAACAACAACAACAACAAACTTTATTTATAAAGCACTGTAAAAACTACCGAAGTAGACCAAAGTGCTGTACAGAAGAAAAAAAAAAAAAAAAAAAAAAAAACTAAAATCACAAAATGTCAACTTCAACAAGTGTTAAAAGCTAATGTAAAAAGGTGAGCTTTTAGAAGAGATTTAAAATGAGACATTGAAGTGGCCTGTCTAATGTGCAGTGGCAGGTCATTCCACATTTTTGATGCTGCCGCCGCAAAAGCACGATCCCCTCTTAGTTTTCGCCTTGTTTTGGGCACTTTCAGGAGCAGTTGATCAGCTGACCTGAGAGAACGGGTAGGTGTGTATGGAACAAGGAGCTCAGAAATATATGGTGGGGCAAGACCATTTAGAGATTTAAAAACAAATAAAAGAATTTTAAAATGAATCCTGAACTGTACTGGCAGCCAGTGTAAGGAGGCTAAAATGGGGGAAACATGCTCATGTTTACGAGCTCCTGTAACCAGACGAGCTGCAGCGTTCTGAACTAATTGCAGACGGGCAACAGAAGACCCACTGACCCCCACATACAGAGCATTGCAGTAATCCAGCCGGGTAGTAACAAAGGCGTGCATCACTGTCTCAAAATGTCGCCTTTGAAGAAATGGCTTTATTTTGGCCAACTGTCTTAATTGGAAAAAACTCGACCTAACCACAGCCCTGATCTGACTGTCGAGCTTAAGGTCAGAGTCCATTTTAACCCCTAAATTTGTGATGGTGGGCTTGATGTACTGAGCCAAAGCACCCAAATCAGCAGAATGGGTCCCAGTGGTGTCACCAAATATCATTACTTCCGTTTTGTTTGCATTAACACTTAAAAGATTTATAGCCATCCAGGCCTTTATATCCTCAAGACACTCCAACAGCGGACCAACAGTGTCATTCTTTTTGAGAGGCACGTAAATTTGACTATCATCCGCATAAAAGTGAAATGACATGCCATGCTTCCTAATTATTGAGCCAAGTGGCAGCAAGTAGAGAGAGAAGAGTAGAGGGCCTAAAACTGACCCCTGTGGGACTCCACAAGAGAGGGGTGCAGAGGATGATTCAAAATTCCCGTAACTAACACAGAAAGTCCTGCCTTCCAAATAGGACCTGAACCATTGAAGTGCAGTGCCCTTTATGCCCACCCAGCTCTCCAAACGAGAGATCAGAATTTCATGGTCCACAGTGTCGAATGCAGCAGTTAAATCCAGAAGCACAAGTACTACACACTCTCCAGCATCAGTTGCTAAATAAATATCATTAAAAACCTTAAGAAGAACAGATTCTGTGCTGTGAAGAGATTTAAAACCAGACTGGAAAACTTCTAAAATATTGTGGTCTTTTAAAAAAGCCATTAATTGGCTGCAAACAATTTTTTCTAAAACTTTAGAAATAAAAGGAAGTTTTGAAATGGGCCTGAAATTTGACAAATTTGCATGATCCAGACCTGACTTTTTGATCAGGGGATGCACTATTGCATGTTTAAAACTCTCAGGGACCACACCTGAGGATAGACTGCTGTTTACAATTTCAAGAACAGTCGGGCCTAGAGTGGAAAAAACCTCCTTAAACAATCGAGCAGGGACAGCATCACGTGAAGAACCTGAGGGCTTTAGCTTACTAACATTTTCATGTAACATAGACAAAGTTACAGGCTCAAATTGATCAAAGAAAACAGTGCAGAGAACAGAGACTGAGGGGTCATAAGCAGATGGTGGAATTAGAGCCCTAGTGGACGAGACCTTATTATTGAAAAAGGTGAGAAAGTCTTCACAGACAGCCGGGGAGGCATCAAAACAAACAGATTGTGGAACATTAAGAACTGAACCTATAGTTTTAAATAAAACACGGGGCTTATTACAATTTGACAGAATTATCTCAGAGACATGTTTCCTTTTAGCATCTTTCACAGTTGTCTGATACTGACGCCAACAGTCCCGCAGCATTTGAAAAGAAACTTGCAGTTTGTCCTTTTTCCACTTGCGCTCAGCTCTACGACACTCGCGTCTGACAGCGCGAGTAGTGTCATTCATCCATGGCTCGGATTTAGTTTTTGGGTGCCTGATTTTCAATGGAGCCACAGTATTTAAAACCATTTGGCAGCTGGAATGCAACCAAGAGCATAGCTCCTCAGGGTTATTGTGTAGTTTGTCAGGTATGGCAAAATGTTGACTAAAAACAGATGAGAATTGAGCGGCAGTGGAGGGGTTAATAACTCGACAGGGCCGAGCAGCGGCGCGAGGTTCGAATGTACTGCAAGGGAGAGGAATCTCAAATAATATAGGCATATGGTCAGAGAAAACTGCATCACAGACCTCTAGATTAAAAACAGACAGACCAGATGATAAAACAAGATCAAGTGTGTGTCCAAGTTCATGTGTGGGTCCAGACACAGACTGCTTGAGATTAAAAGAGTCAATGAGGTGGAGAAAGTTCAATGCCATAGGGCTCTCAGGACAACAGACGTGGACATTGAAATCCCCAATAATGAGGATGCGGTCATATCTAGGCATAATATCAGCCAGGAAAACAGAAAAGTCATTCATAAAATCCTTGTTATATTTGGGAGGCCGATAGACCACTGCAACCAACACTAGGTGAGAGCGACGACCCAGCTCAAATAAACTCAGTTCAAAGCTGCTTGATACTGACGACAAAGATAGCTGTTTGCATTTGTATATGTTCTTATAAACAGTTGCAATGCCTCCTCCTCGTCCCGACGCTCGCGGGGAGTTTAAATAGCTGCAATCGAGCGGTAGAAGTTCAGAGAAAACGCTGGACTCACCAACACTCAACCATGTCTCAGTCACACAGAGAAAATCCAATCCCCGATTTGTGAAAAAATCCTTTAAAATGAAAGATTTATTTGCTAGAGATCTAGCATTTACTAGGCCAAACCTGGCAGGAGCCGGCAGATCCACAGTAATGTCCTTAAGAGAAACCCGGCGCAGAAGCCGCAAGTCTCGATGGTTCACTCCACGTTGGCGGCGAGGGCGAGGTGAGCAAGGTGTACGGGGCTGGAACGCCTCATCCGGGCCGATGACAGGTAACAGGCAGGCCCCGATTGGGTCCAACGATCGGCGAGAAGAGAGGCAGAGCCCCGCTCGACACTCGGCCCAGAAACGAATGGAAAGGTGCGGCAAGCAGACTTTCATCCTCACCAGACGTCCACTGCGTTTTCCCCGGCGACGATGACGCTTACGCCGAAGATGCTTACGCCGATGATGTAGAGCCGGGAAGCGGGAGAGATGAGCTGGAATCTCCGATATGAATGGAGGCAATGTCCTATGTCCATTATACTCTAAGTGGATGAGTTTGTTGGCAGAAAGTTGGATATTCAGCAAAGTTTGGCGATCATACACCAATAAAGAGTCGACATTTTGTATAACGAGCGGAACAAACAGCACGAACACACACAGTGTTTGCAGGGTAAAACGGCAAGCCACACACACTGGCGCCATCTTCCACTACTGCAGTAAGATTTTTTAAAAAACTATAGGGTAGGTTGGTAAAAGTTCTTGTATTTTGGTTCATTTGTCCTCTGAATATACTATATGAATACTCAGCACAGAGTAATTGTTCATTCAATTGTTAATTGAGAGGACTGGAGTGAAGGATATAAATCTAACATCACTTTTTAAATTACGTTCGCCCTGCAGAACATTATAGGGTTCAGCAAAGGATGGTTCTGTGTGAACTGCTGGACAATGATAAGCCAGGACAAATGATCACCAGGAGTTCTTCCAATGGTTTCACCACAGATGAGCTGTGTTATCTTGATGGCAAGTTTACTTACAATGGAACTTCTTACATGACACAGCAAGAGCTCAAACCATTTCTTGAACTGTCCATGTGGCGTCATGAGAATTTGTACCACCCTGCTTGCATAAACACTTTGAAAGCTTACCTTAAAAAGAGAGAAAATCAAGTTAAAAGGCTGGGTAAGTATTCAAATCATACAGAATTAGCTTAAAATATAAAATAATACAATACATACATATGTAAGATTTTGAATCAACAGCCTTAACATTTTAAAATTCTGTGTATGTTAAACAAAGCAAAAATTAAATGTGCTTTCTTCTGGATGGTCATCTTTGAATGGTGTAAAATTCACTGATCTGCATTTATCTCCTGTTTTCTGCTCCTTCAACAGTGAACCCACGAGTCAGGCTGATTCAGAAGGCAAACTCCGATTCTGGAGGGTTTCGTGTGACTTGTTTGGCAACAGGATTTTACCCCCGTCACATCAACCTGACCCTGTTCAGAGATGGGCAGCCTGTCTCTGATCATGAGATCACTGGAGGAGATCTGCTGCCCAATGGTGACGGGACGTACCAGATGAGGAAGAGTCTGGAGATCAGAGCAGACAAACACAAATACACCTGCTCTGCCACTCACCTCAGTCTGGACAACAAACTGGACGTTCAGTTAGGTAATGGGTTTTTGAAATTATAGGAAGTGTGTGTACGTATACATAACGCCAACCACTGTTTTTAATCTTTTTGTGACATTTCTATCATTTTTCTTTCAGAATTTGATCCAGGTGATCCATTTAAATCAGTGATTCCCTCAGTGCTGATAGTTTTGGTTCTGCTGTTGGTGTTTGGAGCTGGAGCCATTATTTATAAATGCAGGAGAAGAAGAGCAGGTAGGATCTAAATGAGTTTAGTATACTATATGTGACATTTTTATTGACAACTGGCAATAAATGTTTTACATGTTGTGATGTTATACAAGAGATTATTCTGCGATTTCAAAGTGATGTGGTTTAAAAAAAATTTTTTTTTGATTGTCTGCTTACTGAATTCAAATTCAAGTAAAATCAGTTTCTACATCATCATCTGCATCTGAAGACACTGTGGATACAACATCACAACAGGAAGTCACACAGATGTTACAGTTGGGTGTGGTAAACATACACGAAGAAGAATGAATCAGGAACAGAGCTTTATTTTACTATTCTATACTTGGGAACTGGATAGACACACAAACAAGAACAGAAGATCTACACAGGATTAGATGATGGGACACAGCTGACAAGACTAATGAGGTGATTGAAGACAAGACAGGTGAGTGGAAAAACACTGGGAGATCACGGGAGGAACCAGGAAGTAAACAGATGACAGGACAGACAAGTAACAAGATGAGTGAAACGCCTTCAACTTGAACTACTTTTAATCATGGCAATGCTATGATTTCTGATTTGCACTGTTCCATTTGTGTCTTGATCACATTTAGGACCTAGTGTGTCCCTGTATTTATAGCCCTATGTTTGAATCAGTCTTTGTCAGATATATCTCTTAAACTGTTTTTCGATTTAATGTATATAATATATATAATGTGTGACCAGCAACAGAAGGTTTTAGAGCAGGGAAACATTATTTGCTAAAATTCTCTATGCTGCAAAGACAGCACAGCATGTGCCATGGATAAACTAACTGTAACCATGGTATTGTGGCAGAAATGTGGCATATTTATATTGAATTTTATAATTAATGTAAACATGTTATATCTGTTAAATGAGTAATGAAATGGAGGTGCTTAAAAAAACTCATTTTTTATTGTTGTATAAATAAGTTTTGTGCTTTTGTGTTTGTATCAAATGTTTATAGATCAAATAATAATAAATGCAATAAAGAATAAATGCATTCTAGATACTAATCCTAATGTCAATTATGTGTGTCCAAAACACTGAACTTGCCCCCCCCCCCCCCCCTTAAAAAAAAAGACAACGTTTGGACATCTCTGATCTAGGCAAACAGTTCCCAGTCTTTTTTCATTTGTGCTGACTAAAATTATTAGATTATAGAAACATCTAAAGACAAAAATAGCATTTCAAAGCTTTTAATAAAAAATAAATAAGCAATATATACAAATGTATTCAATAGAAAAATGTTATCTGATAAATAATCACAAATAATTACTGCAGCAAACAAATAAAGTCTGTACATGACGTTTTCGCACAGTGGCCAAGTGATTTTGGTAACGGTGACCTCATTTTCTTTGTGTTCTTCATTGTAAAAACTGATGGCTGTATGTAGCATCATGTGTTGTTGTGCCGGTAAACTGTTAAAAGAAGAAAAGGAGAATTCAATCACTGTGCAACAAACAAACACAACTCAGTCATTAAATAAACATTCAATATAATTGTAAAGAAAATCCTCCTTACCATATAGGATTGTGCATCTCTGAAGTGTGAAGTAGAAGGAAAGTTGTTTTCCATCTGTTGTGTTGAATCACTGAAGGATGTGAATGCTGGACAGATCTGGACGTTGTCTTGCACGTGTCCCTGTGGTTCTTTCAGAGACCAGTTTTCGGTCTGAAGCCTTTCTAAAGCATCTTGTGAGAAGCATCTAGGAGTTGTTTCATGGTTGGAGGTCTCAGACTGTTCCAGCTGGACAGAAAGGTATGAGATGTAGTTAATGGTGAGGCGAAGGGTCTCAATCTTGGTCAAGGTTTGTCCAGAAGGAGCCACAGAAGGAGGGAGGTAGTTTCGGAGGTGATTGAGAGCTTTGGTCAGATCCCTCATCCTGAGCTTCTCTCTTTCGCTCGCCGTCTGTCGCTTCGTTCCAGGGTTTTTGGACCTTGATCGTCTCTTTCTCTGAACAGGAAGAAATATTCTGGGTTTTTTCGCTGGTATGCAGTCAATGTTGGGTTCAACCTCCGTCTGTCTCGCAGCTCCCAAACAGCTTGCAGGAGGAGAAAAGCATCCCGAATCAATGGATGAGCTCGGAGAAAGACTTCCACAGGCACTGAAGTACCCAGCATCAATGCCGGCGGATGATCGCTCGTATTCAAACGGGCATTGGGCTTCTTGAAGCAGATACGGAGAGAAGTTAAATTCCATGGTTGTGATCTTTCAGCAGGGGAGATGAGTCCTTCTCCTTCTCTGGTACCTGAGTGAATGCTAAAGAGCAGGAGCAGCAGCCCAATATATCCTGGATGAAGAGGTGTGACGTTGCACCTCCACAAGGCGCTTAAGAATTTCAAAGCGGCAGAGAGACGTCACACCAGGGGCAGGGGGTCTCTGGGAAAACTCACTTCACTTCATGCACAAGTGGGAGGTGGTGAATGCGATGGTAAAATAACATTCGTTGCTGCACAAGTTCAAGAGAGGTTTAGAAATGAGTTCTGGAGTTTTTTTATTTTATTTTTTTATTTAAGTTCAGTACTGTCACAGTAAATATGAATCCGTTTATCAAGTTATTAATCAAGTACATTTTTTAGTTATTGTTTGCAATGCAAAGTGAGGCAAACAAAAAAGTGCCATTGAATTTTGTTCCATGTTGCGTTAAATTTAGAAAGGTCCTACTGTCCTTTTATTCTTTTATTTATTCATTTACCTTTTACACACATGTACATTGGGTTTGCATATTTTATGGGGACTTTTATATTTTATAACTGTATATTCTATCCCCTAATCCTCAACCTGAGCATCACTGAAAACGTATCATTTAATATGATTTATAAAAAGGCCTCACAAGGACAAGAGTTTCGAACATTGCCACCTTTGTGTGGACATTTTGTCCCCGTAATGTAGGCCTCAGCCAAAACACACACACACACACAAACACAGAGCTTATTTTATGCTTTTTATAAAATGCTTGCTCTCTCAGAGTAACACATCCTTTCGTGAAGTGTGTAGCCTGTAATCTGTCGGTTGTTCACAGGTTTTTGTTTTGACAACTGACTTTTACATTTATGGCCTCATGTGAACTTAGGAAGGACAGTTTTTTTTTACATGGCAGATTTTAAATGGTTGATAAAAAAAAACAGCTTTACTTCACTACTTTAGTTTTACTTTAGTATAAAAATGTCAAATACATTATATAGAAAATATCAAAATAAAATATTAATGTTAACACTATTAATTATTTTGCTACTACTGAAGTTTTGAAACTTTCTTTTTGCTGCTATTATTTTGCGACAGCTGGAGTTATTATTATTATTATTATTATTATTATGAAACTAATGCTTTCCTGTAGCTCAAACAGTAGAGCATTGGTGTTTACAACGTTAAGGTCATGAGTTCAATCCCAGTGAAAACAAGAACTGATTCAATGTGTTTCTTGAATGCAACGTAAGTCGCTTTGGATAAAAATTTTGAATTAAAAGCAACTTCAAAATGCAAATAAAATATAATTAAAAAGTAACTTGCTATATATGTGACGCATTTGCTTTTAGATTTGAAGCCGGGTGAAATGAGGACGGTTGTGTATGCAGTTGTTGTTTTCTTCTCTGAGGTGTAAGGTGACCTCTTCTCTTCCTCAGGCCTGGGCTTGTGGATTACAGCTTCAGTGTGAGTAGCTCTGAGGAAATGGTTCCCAGACCACAACGTGTCACTTTTTGCTCCTTCCTGCCCGGTGCTGACCTGAAATAATTAGATCTAGACCGTTCCCAGACAGCACTGATCTCAGACAAGATCAGAAGAAATCATTTCTGCGACATTGCTGATGAAAAGAAAAACGAAAAAGAACGAAATTCAGAACATGAGGCTGTTAGAAAGGAGTTCAAATGTTCAACTGTGAAAGGAAAGTCATGGTTTTTGCATTTAACACATTAACACTCATAAAAATAGAGCAAACTTGTACAATGCAAAGCTAAATAACATAAAAAAACACAAATCGGCTCATTAAAAATGTTACTGGTCACCGTTAATTCGCGGAAATGTTGATTTAAAGTCTCAGACCTCCCTGCAAATGAGCTCACTTCTTCCTTTTCAAAGCGTCTTAGTTTTTCCTAAAGCATCAAAGGTTGATTAGCACATCAATGTGAAATGTTTTCTTATCCTGCTCGGTTAAATGTTGATTTGAGGTAAACAACTAAATAGTCTAAATCCTTTCCTCCCAGTGCTCTGTAAACTGTGTATTGAGCTCATCATTAGCATATCAGTCACAGGGTCAAGGGTATCTAAAGCAGAGTCCTGCTTCTAATTACCTCCGTATCTCGCACCTCGGCCCGGTCCCGAAGCGCATACGGCGGCCCGACCCCTCTCGCATCAGAGGATTATGAAGATAAGGATGCATGAAGTTCAGGCTTTTGAAAGGATCATCCACTCCAGACTTAGAGGTGCGAGAAGCTCTTTTTTGTTGACCTGTAGTTCATTAAGAAAGAGCTTTTATTTGCACAGGCCCGATTATTGCTTGGCTGAAGATGAGGCTTTTGTGTAATGAGCTGGAACGGCTTTGGGAATGTCTTGTTAGTTAGGTCTTTGTTTTATTTAAATAATAGAGTTTAAAAGTAGTAATGATTTACTAATGATTTTTTTTTTACATTTAGAAAAGAAATAAATTTTATTAAAAATAAATGTTATTATATAATAAATATTTATTAAATATAATAAATACTTATATTTATATACATAAAGTAAATTGAAATTATGACTTTTATCCCTATAAGCAACTTCTATTGGTCTGATTTAGTCAGCTAGACCACCAGAGGGCCTCAAAGAGGACATTTTGGAGATTAAATGCAATCTACAAAATTGATATTTTTGTAAGTAAAATAATAATGTAAAAAATTATGCAAAATGTAAATGAAAGAAATGCATATACTTTTGTAAATGCAAAAAAAAATGTTGTCGTTCTTGACGTGTGTATGACCAAAAATTTGAAATTTTCTAGCCATTGTTGCATTTAGTTTACTCGATATGGCACTTGTTACGCCCCGTGGCTCAAAAGGGGCGCAACAAAGCTGGGACACACGAGAATGCCAATGTTTTAAAGTAATTTATTTAATTAAGTTAACGAAACTCAATACAAAAACAGTGAAGTGTAGCATTCAGTTATCAGTAATGTCGTGCAGGGTGAATGAATGAAAGTGTAATGTGCAGTAATGTAAAGTGCCGTGAAACCAAAAACATAACCAAACAAATCAAAGCATGTTGGCCGCGCTCTGCCATCAGTCTTGCTTCCTTTTGACCAAGAGAAAGGGAAGTTGGCCACAGGTGTCACCGATGCAATCACCACAGGTAGGTGGAGTCACCCAGTAATGAGAGAGTAGCTTACTGATGACAGGAGTCGTCACACTCCCCCCCTTAAGACAGGGATCTTGAAAAGAATCCCTGCAAACAAGCAAGACAATTAAGCCAACAATGTACAAATTACACAAAAAAAAGAATAATAATAATTAAAGGGCACGTGACAGTGCATCTGCCACAACATTTACAAATCCTCGGATATGCTGAATATCAAGGCAATAGGTTTGAAGAAACAAAGACCAACGTATCAGCCTTTGGTTTGGGCAATGTAGCGAGTTCAAAAACGTCAAGGGATTATGGTCGGTATAAACCACAACAGGCTGACTTGAGCCAACATAGATGTCAAAATGTTGCAATGCCCAAATCAATGCCAAAGCCTCTTTTTCCACCACAGAATAATTCAATTGATATGCATTAAATTTCCGTGAGAAAAAACTGACGGGGCGAACCACTCCTTGTTCATCTGCCTGTTGTAGGACAGCTCCAGCTCCGACCTGACTCGCATCAACCTGCAAAGAAAATGACCTTTCATAGCAAGGAGCAGCAAGGACAGAAGATGAACACAGTAAGGATTTAGCATTCTCAAAAGCTAGCGCACAATTTAAAGACCATTCAAACTTTGCCTTGGCTTTCAAAAGATCGGTAAGTGGCGCGACAACTGATGAAAAATTACGACAAAAAGAACGATAGTAGCCCACCAAACCCAAAAAACGCATAAGCTCTTTCTTTGTTGTAGGCGCAGGGTACTCATGGATGGCTTGAACTTTTGCATTTAGAGGTCGGACTTCACCATTGCCAACCACCTTACCCAGATAGGTCACAGTAGCCTGAGCAAAGTCACACTTTGCCAAGTTGACAGTTAAATTGGCTTCCGACAAGCGTCTCAACACTGCGTGCAGCCGTTTCAAATGCAAGTCCCAGCTGTCACTAAACACAACCAGATCGTCCAAATACACAGCACACCCTTCCAAGCCCGATACCACACGATTCATTAGACGTTGAAAGGTGGCAGGTGCATTTCGCAAGCCAAAACTCATCACCTTATACGAATAGAGGCCTGATGGAGTGACAAAAGAAGAAATTTCTTGAGCTCGCTGAGTCAAAGGCACTTGCCAATAACCTCTTAGCAAGTCAAGTTTAGTCACATATTTGGCAGAACCCACTTGGTCAACACAGTCATCCACTCTAGGGAGTGGAAAACAGTCAGGTTTAGTCACAGCATTTACTTTTCTAAAATCTGTACAGAACCTTACTGACCCATCAGATTTTCCAACCAACAGACAAGGAGATGACCAATCTGAACACGAAGGAACAGCAATGCCATTGTCTTTCATATATTTGATTTCTGCTTCCATCAAATCTCGTTTTTCTGGTGATACACGATAATAGCGCTGTTTAATAGGGGATGCATTTCCCACATCAATATCGTGCTCAGCCCAATCCGTTCGAGATGGTATATCTCTAAACAACTCAGGGAAGCTCTGTAAGAGTGTACTCAATTTCTCTTCCTGCAAAGGAGGTAAATGGGCAAGAACAACATGTAATTTTCTCAGAGATTCCGAATTATTCAAACGTCCACATAAAATTACATCATCTGGTTCTTTGCCCTCAGTCTCCCCTTGCCGAGAAAGAACATCTTTAGGCCCCGAAACTGTAATAAGAGCAGGATTTATCTCAGCACTAGACCTCTCATAATACGGTTTCAACAAATTCACATGATACAACTGGGTTGCTTTTCTTCGACAGGGAGTTGCAACCTCATAATTTTCATCACTCAGTTTACGTTTCACAACATATGGGCCTTCAAACTTTGCCTCGAAAGGAGAAGAAATCAACAACCGTGACACCAGAACCTGATCTCCTGGCTCAAACACACGACGTTCTACCTTACGGTCATATAACCGTTTCATGCCTTCTTGTTGTTTTTCAAGTTTAGCTTTGGCCAATAATCTAGCCTGAATCAACCTCTGCCTAAAACCATAAACATAAGACAACAAGTTTTTTGGCGAATCAGCAATTGTGAGTGAGTTTTGTAGCACTGCCAACAGTCCACGAACTTTGTGACCAAAAACTAAATCATTTGGACTAAATCCAGTACTTTCCTGCACCACCTCACGTGCAGCCAGTAGCAACCAGGGCAAACCCTCTTCCCAATCTCTATCCAACTGTATACAATAAGCACGAAGGAGAGACTTCAAAGTTTGATGAAATCTCTCTAAAGCTCCTTGGCTTTGTGGATGGTATGCACTAGCAAAATTATGCTTGATTTTTAGCTGTTTCAAAACTTGTTGGAAGAGATGGGAGGTAAGGTTAGTACCCTGATCACTCTGAATGACTTTCGGAATACCAAAAAGTGACATAAACTGTGACAGCGCTCTAACAATTGACCGTGATGTAATTGTACGCAATGGATAAGCCGAAGGAAACCGTGTGGCCAAACACATGACTGTAAGCAAATATTTACTTCCAGATTTGGAACAGGGTAGAGGACCCACACAATCCACAATAATGTGCTCAAAAGGGTCACAATTTGCAGAAATTGGATGTAACGGAGCCGGTTTCAATGTTTGATTTGGCTTACCAGTTACCTGACACACATGACATGATTTAATATAGGCCGAAATGTCACGTTTTAAATATGGCCAAAAAAAATACTGCAAAACGCGATCATAAGTCTTACGTACCCCAGCATGACCCGACTTTTGATGTGCCACTTCTAATACAGCTTGGCGAAACTTTGTAGGAACCACAATCTGAACAATAGGATCTCCAACAAAATTCTCACCATGAGGACTCCATTTCCTCAACAACAAACCCTCCTGTATGAAGTAGCCTCTAGCCACATCTGGTATGTCACTGTCCTCAACTGCAGAAGCAATCAGCTCAATCAAGGAGGAATCAGAGTGCTGTTCCTTCGATAGTTCATCTACAGATAGAGGAAAAGATAGAACAGATAAATCAGGTATGGATAAAAGAGTACGTGATGTCCTCAACTCTTTCCCTTGAGAGTCCAAGCACTCCACATCTCTAGCCATAGCCCGAGTTACAACACCCACAGAACTTATAGACATTTTTGGTTGAAATGGTTCTCCAATAGATGAAACCACAGGGAATGGTGTTTTGTTTGCCCACACACGATCTTTTGCTAATTTATTTCCCAAGATTAGCTGAACTCCCTCAATTGGTAACGCACGACGCAATCCCAATACCACTTCGCCAGCCACTAAATCAGAGTGAAGAATGACTTTATGCAGAGGAACTGTTAATGTATTTAAACCCATTCCTCGAACTAAAACACTTTCACCTGTCTCAGATTGTGTTGAAAAGGGCAAAATGGACTCTAGAATGAAAGAATCCATGGCTCCTGTATCTCGCAAAATTTTGACAGGAACTTCCACTCCACCCGATAACGACACCCGACCTTCTGTAATGAAAGGAGCATAAGTGGACAAACAATCATTAAACAGTTGGATTTCATCCGTCTCAGTATCACTCGAATAGATTGAATTTGCAAGTGCAACAGAATGAAATTTATTCCCATCAAAACGCTTGTTTTTCTCTCGAAGTATGGGGCAGTCTGCTTTCCAATGTCCTTTTCCTCGACAGTAGTTACAGATATCAGACTGGTCAAAAATGCCCAAAAAACCACGACCACTATAACGATTCACTCTCGCTTCTTCACGCATTTTCCAATCAACGGTAGTATTTTTGTGAGTAAGCACATAATCATCAGCCAACGATGCTGCCTGCTCCGGTGACTGAACCTTATGTTCGCTGATGTATGTCGCAAGTTGATCAGAAACAGAATTTTTAAATTGTTCAATTATAACCAATTCAAGCAAATCCTCAAATGTGCTAGCGTCAAGCGATGCACACCAGCGTGTAACATGGCGTCTCAAATCTCGCACAAACTCTAAATGCGTTTGTCCCTGAACCATTTTACATGACCTAAAGCGTTGTCGATACGTTTCTGGTACACACTCATATGCTTTCAACACTGCAGATTTAACAGCGTCATAATCTTTACTCTCCTCTACTGTTAGAGCAGAAAAAGCTAATTGTGCTTTACCAACTAATACAGTCTGTAGTAACAAAACACAGTCTGTCTTAGACCACCCTTGTATCTCAGCAACACGTTCAAGCAGAGTAAAAAAAACATCTGGGTCAACCTCATTAAATTTAGGGACAAGTTTTAGATTTGATGCAGCGAAAAATTCCCATATGCACCAACAGTTGCACCACTGCCATCAACTTTCCCTTCATTAATGAGTCTTAATTTGAAGTATTCCAAGTCCACCTTTGCCTTTTCTAATTCAAATCTATCCTGCTCAGACTTCTGCTTTATCTTTTCATGCTCCATTTGTAACAACAGCAACTCCTTTTGTTGATCAAAAGTCAAAGCAGACTGTACACTCAAATGCTCATCCATTTCACTCATCTCAGCTGACAAAATTCCCTTGTCAAGCAATTTGTTTTTCAACTCAGTTTTAATAGAACATTCTTTTATTCTCTTATCGCTAAGTTTTATTTCATAATATGCAGCGATTTCTAAGAGCTGATCTTTTGTACATTTATCTAACAAAACCTGTGAAGGTGATTCCACAAATTTCTCGACATTAGCCATAAGCAAACAAACCACTGACTGAAAGTAACCCACATGTGCAATCAAAAACCTGGAATTTTAACCCACTATCTAACTCTTTAGAATAAGTCTAACTACCTACCTCAACCCTAGTCTTCATGTGGTATGGCGGGGGGAATTTTAAGCACATAAACCCAATGGGTGGAACTGCAACTAGTTAAACCAGCGACAATTCTCAACACCATGGAAGTGCTCCCAAGACAACTGCTTTACCCGCTTTCACCACAACACTACAAAAACAAAAAACCCGATATGTCTCAAAGGAAACACATCGCTTATCCTAACAGGGAAAAAATTCCAAGTCAAAAACAATATTGCACAAAAGGTAACTTACCAGTCTGTGTATCCAAACAATTAGGCCACCGAAGAACTGCACCAAATGCTTCCCGGTGTCCCAAAGCACTGCACTGTCACAACGCAAGACGACACACCAAACAAACTCAACTAATTCCAAATTACAAACAAAATATCAAACCAAATGCACCAAATTACTAAGAATCGGACGAGCCCCCACTTGTTACGCCCCGTGGCTCAAAAGGGGCGCAACAAAGCTGGGACACACGAGAATGCCAATGTTTTAAAGTAATTTATTTAATTAAGTTAACGAAACTCAATACAAAAACAGTGAAGTGTAGCATTCAGTTATCAGTAATGTCGTGCAGGGTGAATGAATGAAAGTGTAATGTGCAGTAATGTAAAGTGCCGTGAAACCAAAAACATAACCAAACAAATCAAAGCATGTTGGCCGCGCTCTGCCATCAGTCTTGCTTCCTTTTGACCAAGAGAAAGGGAAGTTGGCCACAGGTGTCACCGATGCAATCACCACAGGTAGGTGGAGTCACCCAGTAATGAGAGAGTAGCTTACTGATGACAGGAGTCGTCACAGCACTATTTTCTGTGAAGCTGCTTTGAAACGTGATATGCAAATAAATTTGAATTGAATTGAAATTATAGAGCATGTCTTTATCACACTTAAATTGCAAGAAACTGCAAGAAATTATATGGTTGCCTTTATATTTTAAGAACCACAAAACCCTCAAAAAAGGTTCTAATATTATAATTTCGTGTTCTTTTTTGTGATCTTGCTTAAGGCTGCATGTGCTGGTTATTTTTTATTTATTTATTTTTTACTGCATAATAAACGTGTTTTATCTGCTGGAATCTGCTGTGAATACAAGCTGCAAAAGCCCATTATCAGGATTTGGGGTGTAATTTACATGTTAATGACAAAGCTGAGCCTCAAATCTTCCCCACTAACACTGTAACCGCCTGTCACTGGGGCCTGTATTAGATTTCATCCGTTTTTGCAGATTTCATCAGCTGGCCTACTTGAATTGCCTAACTGGCTAAATGGAGACCTTTAAAAGAATATTTGCTTAAAGAGTTAGTTCACCCAAAAATGAAAGTTACACCATAATTTACTCACCCTCAAGCCATCCTAGGTATGTATGACTGTCTTCTTTCAGCCAGACACAATCAGAGTTATATTAGGAAATATCTTGGCTCTTCCAAACTTTGTAAAGGGAGTAAATGGTAACTTAGATTTTGAAGCCCAAAAAAACACATCAATCCATCATAAATCAATCCAGCTCCAGGGGGCTAATAAAGTAAATAATAAAAACATCTATAGTTATAACTTTATAGACTATGATCACTGGCTTCCGGTAACAACTGTACATGACTCTAGTTCCAGTAGAAGGGTGACCTCTGACCCTGGCCTGTATGGATTACTTTCATGATGAAGGGGTGCGCTTTTTTTGGGCTTCAAAATCTAAGTTACCATTTACTCCCATAATAAAGCTTGGATTAGCCAGGATATTTTGTTTTACATAAATCAAATTGTGTTTGGCTGAAAGAAGAAATCATAAACACCTTGGATGGCTTGAGTTTCTTTCAGTT